>VWYK01124195.1:5940-48234 GCA_013399775.1 Semnornis frantzii
CAAGGTGAGTTTGGAGGATGGGCCAGGGGAGTTAGAAGGAAAGTGGTTAGTGAGGTTACTCAGCAGAGAGGAGAAGCCAGAAGCTGCTAGACAGCCTGAGATGCTGTGCCCCAGAGACTGACTTATCTATGTTTTGAGAACTTAAACATCTCAGCAAGCCTGTGAGTGAAGCAGACATCACCAGGGTTTTCCTTTCACAGTCTATAATACAATTTTCCCTATTATAATATTCCAATTAGCTCAAACAGCACAAACAGACATAATTTTTTTTTAAAAATCAGATTTTTTAAATCTGATTGAACACTGGGGACATGGGAAACAGCCTCTTAATGAAGACAGGCTACAAAATGAAGGGGAAAAGTTTTAAATCACAGAATGCTAGAGATTGGAAGGGACCTCCAGAGATCATCCAGTCCAACCTCCCTGCCAAAGCAGGATCACCCAGGGTAGTCTGCACAGGAACACATCCAGGTGGGTTTGGAAAGTCTCCAGAGAAGGAGACTCCACAACCTCTCTGGGCAGCCTGCTCCAGGGCCCTCCAGGATGTCACTGGCTCTCTTGGCCAAAAGGAAACACTGCTGTCCATGGAGAACTTGCTGTCCACCAGCACTCCAAGGTCTTTCTCCAGGAAGCTGCTTTCCAGCAGGGTAACCCCTAATGTGTACTGGTGCCTGTTGTTATTGCTCCCCAGATGCAGGACCCTGTACTTGTCTTTATTGAACTTCATGTGGTTAGCCTTCGTCCATCACTCAGCCTGTCCAGATCTCCTGGGATGTCAGCACAGCCTAATGGGCTGTCAGCCCTTCCCACACCCAGTTTTGTTATCAGCAAACTTGCTCAGGGTGCACTCAATCCTCTCATCCAGGTCATTAATAAAGATATTGAACAAAACTGGACCCAGTACCGATGCCTGGGGAACACCACAGGCCTCCAACTTGACTCTGTGCCACCAATCACAACCCTCTGAACTCTATTGTGGAGCCAGACATTGTTACCCCTTTTCATTCAAAGAACTACTAAAACTTCAAAGTAGAACTAACAATTTATGATTTCTCAAAGCACCAAGACCAGGCAGCAGCATCTGATTCTCAGAAAAAATATGTAACATGCTACAGAAAGCTCTGACATGCTCTCACAAAATGAAAAACTGAAGTGTCAACCTTCTGTGGACAAATTAAGAGGAGAGGAATTCAGCATTTCCAGCCTAAATGGTTTTTAGTCATTAATCTGGCACTACATAGAAATTTTCACATGGTGTTCTACGCATTCCAGAGAACTTAAGAGCTCCAAAACAACTGCACCAAGAAAAAGGATGCATCTACAATGGGTCACATTCTAGGACAAGGAATCCATTGTCAAGGTCATCCAGAAAGAAGCCAGGAGCACTGCTCTGCTGGCCCAGCCCTCAGAAGCCACGGAAGCATGTGATGCTCTAAATTTATTCATCAGCACTTGACACTATAAGCTGGGTGCAGAGTCTATTTCAGGAAAGCCTTAAAACACTAACTGCAGGAAACCAGGCACAAGGGCAACATTTCACAGTCATTTAGTCACTTGCATCTTTCATGAACCTGAGGCCTTACCCCAGGTTGGGCTGAGGTCCAACGATCAAGCAGCCTGCTGTTAAGGAAGGGGCATGGAGGCAGTGGTAAGCAGAAGCAAGAAGGAAGAGACAGTGAATGGATCCCTTCCCTCAGGTGAGTCCAGTGCAACACACAGCCTGGCGTGGTGGCAAACTTGCTAAGGGTGCCCCTGATGCCACTGCCCATGTCCCTGACAAAGATGGAGCCACTATTAAAAGAAAGATCTGTAGGGGCTGGAATGTGTCCAGAGAAGGGCCACAAGGATGATCAGAGGGCTGGAGAGCTTCTGCTATGGGGACAGGTTGAGAGAGTTGGGGTTGCTCAGTCTGGAGGAGAGAGGGCTCTGAGGAGACCTTATTGTGGCCTTGCAGTATCTGAAGGGGGTTGCAAGAAAGCTGGGGAGAGACCTTTTAGGGTGTCAGGTAGTGATAGGACTGGGAGGAATGGATCAAAGCTAGAGGAGGGCAGATTGAGATTAAGCCTTAGGAAGAAGTTCTTCCCCATGAGGGTAGTTAGACAGTGGAACAGGTGGTAGGGAGGGTAGAAGCCTCATCCCTGGAAGTATTTAAGGCCAGGCTGGATGTGGCTTTGGGCAATCTGATCTAGTGTGAGGTGTCCCTGCCCGTGGCAGGGGAGTTGGAACTGGATGATCCTTGAGGTCCCTTCCAATGCTGACAATTCTGTGATTCTGTGTTTTTGCCACCATATGGAAGTGCACAGAATCATAGAATAGGTGCTTGGGTTTGCCCTGACCCAGGTGCATGTATGGATCACAACTACATTTACCATGAGCTGGCAGCTACCTGCAAATCACTCTTAGAAACAAACAAATTCTTAACATTTGCTGGAAAGTACTTTTTAAGTTTGCATTAATTCAATGTTTTAACTGCTCCAGAGTCAGTGAAAAGAAGACAAGAAAGTAATTCCAGAAGTTTACCTTTAATGTCTCAATTTCTTCTTTGTGCTCCCTCTTTAGATGCAAGATGGCAGCTTGGTACTCTGAAACAAGAGGAGAAGCACATGGCATTAGAGTCAGAACGGAATGTGTCGGCCCCAGCACAGCAGCACAGTGCCGGAACGCAGGCGCAGGAGATCTTGTTGGACCATGGGATGCCAAAGAAAATCTGAGCACAGTTACTATCCTCATTTCTAAGACTACTTGAGCAGCTTTTCCTCTGAAGAGCAGGGGGTAAAGGCAAGAAGCCTTCCATGCTGAGAGGGCGAACAGGGGAAAGACATCAGATGGAAACAAGAAGAGTAAAGCTCAGTTTTGCTTAGCTGTGCAGATAAAGGTAGAGCTGCTAGGACATCCCAACACGCACATGCACACAAGCTCACCCGAAATCTGAACCCACATGCACTAATACAGTGATTTAACTCGAACTGCAGGTGGGACAAACTGTAAGCAGACAGCCACTGCACACAGGCCAGCTGGAGAAAAGAGCAACCACAAATACAGATGGAGACCCGGAAAGGTACCCAACGGCAAAAGAGACAAAAGAGTTCTCTGTCGGAATTCTACCAGATGAAAGTTAATTACAGAGGTTCAGTGCCCTCACAGGGTTGCTGCACAGCTCTTCCATTCGGCAAGAACACGACAAAATCCAAAGTTGAACAGAATCAGAAGCATGAAACTTGAGAGTCAGAGAAATGTAAGTCAGCTGTGACCAAAGGGAGGAGGCTGGACATCGATTCCATAGGTTTCGTGATGGATGTAATGTTAAGGTGTAGTTTTACCACGTGGGCCCCTGGCACATGGGTTTCCCTCAATCCACACCATGGCTACAAAGAAGCCCAAGACTTTTCCTTACAGCTGTGTAATGATTTAAGACATTGGGCCAGAAGCTACAGCAAACCTAAACAGGCAGCTGGAGTTGACTCTTTGATTAACAAAACCTCTCTTTCTAAACTAAAATTAATGCATAAGGGTATTTTCAGTTGCCTGCCTTGGCTTCTGCTTCTTCAACTGAAAAAAAAAAATCAAATCTTAATTTAAACAAGGACACAAAACAGTTCCAAGGCTTTACATGTCACTGTCTGTGTTCTCTAATGCTAAGGGGTCTGTATGGGCCCTGGAACAGCAGAACTGCTAAAACCTCAGATGAACATCAAAGCATGAACCAAAGAACCAGATCAGCAAACTTTAACAGTGCTTAGCTGCTTTTTAGCTTGGTTTGGGAGCTTTTTTGGTTGGTGATGTGGAAGTCTGGAATGCAAAGCTATTTTTTTCCAGCTGCAGGTGAAGCTACCTATACACAAGCAGCTGTTTTAATACAAAAAATCAAAAGGATTGATATTTCACAAGGCATATCTTCAGTGATTCCAACTAGAAATAACATCTAACCCCTAAAGCCTTTCTGATGAGCCTTTACTTAGAACACTCCAGCAAGGGAAGACTGCAGGACTGCTCTGTTGGCATCCCAAGTGGTTAAGTCTATGAATGTCTACATTTTTCTGTTTTTACTTTCATTCACTTCTTCATATTAGAATCCTAGAATGGTTTGAGATGGAAGGAATCTCCAAAGCTCAACCAGTCCACCCCCCTCTGCAGCCAGCAGGGGCATTCTCCACTAGAGTAGGTTGCTCAGAGCCCTGTCCAGCCTCACCTTGAATATCTCCAGGCATGGGGCCTCAACCACCTCCCTGGGCAACCTGTTGCAGTGTTCCAGCACCCTCCTGGTGCACACCTTGTTTCTCACATCCAATCTCAATCTGTTCTGCTCTCATTTCAAACCACTGCCCTCATCCTGTCCCTGCAGGCCTCTGTAAACAGTCCCTCTGCAGCCTACTTGTAGCCCCCTTCAGGCACTGGGCGCTGCTGTTAGGTCTGCCTGGAGCCTTCTCTTTAGCCCCAGGTCCCTCAGCCTGTCCTCAAGGCAGACATGCCCCAGTCCCTTAAGCATTACCATGTCCCTCCTCTGGACCCTCTCCAGCACACCCATGCCCTTCCTGTATCAAGGGCTTCTGATTCACCTAGACAGGACTTAACAAAAGCAGCAGCCTCAGGTCCCCAGAAACAGCTGTGACCCCTCTGGCACCTCAGCTGGATAAGCTCTCCCTCAGTTTGCAGGGCATGAACCTGCCCAACATCCTGACTTGATGTTATGCTCTTTAAGGTCACATGGGAACTGAAGCAAACAACAGGCTTTGGAAATGCTGCTAACAATCAGCTCTTAGTACAGCTAGCTGAAGGAGAGAGATCTGCAGATCTATCTTAACAAAAGATCTACTTTCTCTGTGGGCCTGCCCCATGCTTAACATTCTTTGGGATTTGGCTAAAAGAGTCATAGTTCACACACACTGATACAAACCTGCGCTGGCACCAAAGGCAGATTTTTTACCATGTCTACCCATTTCCAACCTCTGGTGCTTGTTTTCTTATCTTGACACAAATGTTTGTGTCAAGGTAATGGTGGAGGAACTCCCATGGATGAAACCTAATGCAGCATAACAAGTTAAAGAATTTTAAAGAGGGCAAGTAGATGTTGTTTCTGAGACAGGTATTTAGCAAGATGCCATCACTTTCAAATATTTAGGTTGGCAGATGGCTTTCATTACTTCTCAGAGCTGAGAAGTTCTGGAGGTGCCTTTGTTTAATCTCTGCTCTAAAGCGAAGGTAAGATAGTGTAGCAGCTCTTTTATGCTTTAGTTATCCCTCAAAAGCATGCTTTGAAAGTACCAGATTATAAGAATTCATAAACCTAATTCATTACTTCAGACATTGCTAGCGCACAAAAGCAAGAGCATCACAAATTGATATCCTGCAATGTATTGTCTCCTGTGCAATAAACTGACATTACATAGATTGGCTTGGGTTGGAGCAGTTACCATCTGATTCTGGTCTGCTTTCTTTCATAAAGCTCTTCAGAGGAACCTCTGCATTAGGGGTAGCTGACATACTTATGCCCTACAGCCACTGTCTTCCTGGTAGGCTCTTTGGGAGACCAGGCAAGTTCAACAGGATGTTTGCACAATCAACCTTCCATTACCCAGTATGAAGAAAGGCTTGAAAAGCTCAGAAGGCACATCTCTTCTGACAGCACTCAAACCAGGGGTGTGCTGGCATGTCTTGGGTGACACAAGATCACAGAATTGTCAGGGTTGGAAGGGACCTCGACAATGATCCAGTTCCGACCCCCTTTCCGCTAGGTAAGGTTGCCCAGAGTCACGTCCAGCCTGGCCTTAAAACCTTCCAGGGATGGGGCTTCCACCACTTCCCTAAGCAACCTGTTCCACTGTCTCACCACCCTTATGGGGTGAAGATCAGCTTGGATCTATAAAGCAGGGTGTAAAGAAGGCAAGGACAGGCTCTTTTCAGGGGTCCCCAGTGACAGAAGCAGCATGAGCCTGTGTTGAAGAACACAAGGGTTTAGCTAAACATCAGGGAACACTGGCACAGACAGCCCAAAAAGGATGAGGAGAGTGGGGATAACAGCATCATATAATGCACATATTGCTCTGAAGGGCTTCATGAAACAAAACAGATGACAAGTGCCCTTATCCTGAAAAATGCCCACAAGCAAAGGAGGATTTCAGTACTGAGAAAAAGCTGTTAGTCCTTTACATAAGGCAAACAACCAGAAAAGCAAATAATTCATTGCACAAATTCAGCTCCAAGCAGCTCTAAGTTAATTTTAATTTCCCACCTCTAATTTACTACTTTTTCCTTTTTGAGTCTACTCCATCATGAGGAAAATAAGTAACAAATGATGAGATTTGTTGGTCATTCAGACACACTTTTTACTTATGCACCTTGATGCTTCAGTCACTAATTCTAACCCACTGCAGCTCCAGCAAACTTTCATAAACCAGAATGTTTATGAGTGAGGTAAAGCAAATATACATCCAAAAGTCTTACATATATAATTTGTTACATCTGCTGGTAGTTAGCAATGCAGTTTAGAATATCCATTCTGACCCTGAACACCCCCAGGAAGGAGGTAGCCACAGCCTCCCTGGGCAGCCTGTGCCAGAGTCTCACCACCCTCCTACTCAAGAACTTCTTTCTCAGCTCCAGTCTAACCCTGCTCTGCCTCAGCTTCAAACCATTTCCCCTTGGCCTGTCTCTAGATGCCCTGATGAAAAATCCCTCTGCAGCCTTCCTGCAGGATCCCTTCAGCTACTGGCAGGCAGCTCTGAGGTCCCCCTGGAGCCTTCTCTTCTCCAGGCTGAACACCCTCAGCCTGTCCTCACAGCAGAGCTCCTCCAGCACTTGGATCATCTTTGTGGCCTCCTCTGGACTCACTCCAGTAGTTTGGGGTTCATTCTCTCTATGAATTAACCACAACCATCTTACTCTTCCATGTCACCTATGCCTAATTTCCAGGGATTTGGGGGCACAACACTAAGCCTGCATTAGTTCCTAATTTACAGGCCCCTGCAAAGGTAAACCGAGAACTCCAACGGTGCAGAGTGGTGGGACTGTGAAATAAAAGTAACCCTGTTTCTTAGGGAACAAAATTATATCCTTGTTGAGACAAGCTAGAAGCCTATTTCACCTGTCTCAGTAGACAAAAAGTAGCTGATGTGAAAAATTAAAGCCCATAAAAGTTAAGTAGTACTTTTCCAGTCCGCTTCCAGTAACCTAATTTGCAATTCAGGAACTTTCTAAACCAGAGAAGGTGTCTGCATATTTAATAGTTTGCAAGTAGATTCTTCTTCCATGAATGTGCATTGCTGGCTTTAAAGCTTCTGCAAGCTGTCCTGCAGGAAAGAACTAATTGCATAATTTTCCTAACAATTACCTTGTTAAATTTTGATAGGAACATACATATATGAAAGTTCCTTGTTCAACAACATGGGTTTAGAATGTGATTAGGAAAAAAAATCCCAGGGGTGATCAGCTAGGTTGATGTGGTGGATCCTGTTCTGCATCCTTAGATACAGTCAGTAATAGCATCATAACTTGAGTTACAATACAGACACAGAACTGCAGGAAAAGGTAACTGTAGTTAGTATTTCATCTGATTTTTCAACCAATCTTTACACGCTGAACAGTGCAAATCTGATAATAGGTCTTCCTTAGCTCACTTCCAGAGTTGGTATCAATCTGCTCCATAACTTCAAAGTTGTCCAGAGGGATTATACAAAAATAACTTTGACTACAAAGCTATCAGGAAAAGAAATCTGGATCTAGAAGTGAGGATCTTTTAATAATATTTTCTTGATCATAAGGTACTACAACATTTGAAACGTTAAAGCTTGGAACTGACATCCACAATGAAGTAAGAGTTGCAAGAAGGAAATGAGCTTGTGTCTTAATTAAATATGCAGAGCACAGAGGAATCAACTCTGGGTCCTGTTATTGCATCGAACACAGCACACAAATGGGTAAGAGAGTTATTGTGGAAGCACAATAGAACAGCTGAAGAAACAAATCAAACAATTAAAAATGGGTGAATTATCAAGATGGACAAGAGGTGAATGAAGCACTCAGACTGCTCTAAGGAGGCAGAAATGGAATCTGTTACAGAATCACAGGCAGCAACTGTGTGAAGACAACAGCACCACACATCGTGAGAGAAAGGACAAATGCCTGCCGGTTTGTAGAAACAAGCATAGAATATTAGAGGTTGGAAGGGACCTCCAGAGATCAGTCCAACCCTCCTGCCAAAAGCAGGATCACCTAGAGCAGGTCACACAGGAACACATCCAGGTGGCTTTGGAAAGTTTCCAGAGGAGACTCCACAACCTCTCTGGGCAGCCTGCTCCAGGGCTCTGGCACCCTCACTGGAAAGTTTCTCCTCATGCTGCAGCAGAGAGGACACAAATGCACTGAAGAACCTCAGGGGCATATGAGTATGAGAGCAGAAGGGTCTATTTAAAGGCACACAGGTATGAGAGCAGAAGGGTCTATTTAAAGGCACACAGGTATGATAGCAGAAGGGTCTATTTAAAGGCACACAGGTATGATAGCAGAAGGGTCTATTTAAAGGCACACAGGTATGACAATAGAAGGGTTTATGCAGGTTCTTTTCAACAGTACAAGAGTGGTGAGACTCTAGAATAGGCTGTGGCTGCTTCCTCCCTGTGGGTGTTGAAGGCCAGGCTGGATGAGGCCTTGAGCAGCTGAGTTTAGTTGAGAGGTGTCCCTTCCAACCTGAGCCATTCTATGAAGATCACTGATTCTATGTGCAGGGAAATCCTAACAAACTCCAATGTAAGTTGCTTAAATGATTGCAAAACTGCCTGAATGCTCTCTGATCTCCCCTAAGAACTATTCACACAGCTGTAATGAATAGGAGCAGACTCTCATTATGAAACTTCAAAGGAAAGAGACAGAGCTTCAAAGTCATGTTAGAAGAAATAAATCCAAAGGTTGTCCAATTGCATCATCATTTAGATGGTGTTTCACAGTAGAATTAAGGTCTAATTTGTTCTTGGGGGATGTAATGCATCAAGAACTGTTCATATGGTTTAAGTCTTTGAAACAATCTTACGGAATACTCACCACTACCATCTCATAGATGGCATCTCAGTACAGTGTATTATAGAGTCACAGAATGGCTCTGGCTGCAAGGGACTTCAGAGTTCATCTCCTCCAACCTACCCACCATGGGCAGGGACACCTCTCAACTAGACTCAGCTGCTCAAGGCCTCATCCAGCCTGGCCTTCAACACCCAGGCAGGAGGCAGCCACAGCCTCCCTGGGCAGCCTGTGCCAGTGTCTCACCACCCTCCTACTGAAGAACTTCCTCAGCTCTACTCTAACCCTACTCTGTCTCAGTTTCAAACCATTTCAACTTGTCCTGTCTCCAGACACCCTAATGAACACATCCAGTGCTCCTAACTCAACTACAAAATAAAACATCCCCAAAAGACAAACCTTAATCCTTAAAAAGTTTTAACTCAGCAGATTGCTATACTGCAATTGTTTGGAAAGTGTGAGAACAGGAAAGTGCTTAATGAACAATGATCATCCACACTCCAGGTAATGACAATTTCTTCATAGAATTAAAGAGGAAGACAGGGCAGAGACACTGAGGTAATACGTTAGACTTGTAAAGAAGACTCAGAAACAACTTCTTGATCTACAGAAAGGGTGTTTTAATCACTAGGGAGTTTGTATTTCAACATTAGAGACTCTCTTTAGGAAGCTTTTATTCAAATATTTATTTTAGCCAAAAAGGCAGACTCTGATTTGAGAGTACCATAACATCACAGGATGGCTTAGGTCTGAAGGGACCTCAGAGCTCATCTGCTTCAACCTCCCCACCATGGGCAGGGACACCTCTCAACTAGACTCAGCTGCTCAAGGCCTCATCCAGCCTGGCCTTCAACACCCTCAGGCAGGAGGCAGCCTGTGCCAGAGTCTCTCCACCCTCCTACTGAAGATCTTCCTAAGATCCAGTCTAGAGTACTTTGTGTACAGTATGGATTCTATAGACTCAGTATCAAACCAAAGCAGCACATTCATAAAAAGTACACAGGTTCACCACCTTCATCACACCAGAATGAAACATGTCAGTCTTCATCCAAAATACCACCAAAACCTCTGCTACCTACGCTGTCACAAACATTGATAGACCTTGATCAGCTTCCCTCTCAGCCTTCCCTTCTCCAGATTAAGCATCCCCAGGGTTCTCAGTTGTTCTTCATAACAGAGATGCCCAAGTCCCTCAACCATCCTAGCAGGTCTCTGTTGAACTCTCTCCAGCAGGTCTCTGTCACTCTTGAACTGGGGAGCCCAAAACTGGACACAGTATTGCAGGTGTGGTCTCAGCAGGGCAAAGCAGAGGAGGAGAAGAACCTCCCTAGCCCTGCTGGCCACTCTTTTCTTAATGCCTCCCAGGATACCATTGGCCCTCTTGATCACAAGGGCAGATTGCTCTCCATCCAGAACTTGCTGCCCACCAGCACTTCAAGGCCTTTCTCCATGGAGCTGTTTTCCAGCAGGATGACCTCTGGTCTGTCCTGGTGCCTGCTGTTATTGCTGCCCAGGTGCCAGGCTCTGTGCTTGTCCTTGTTGACCTTCTTAGTGCGATCACAGCCACTGCAACTGAAGTGAGGGGAGCCAGGATTCTGAACCTTCCTCCTCTCTGTTACAGGCCTTCTGCAGTCTTTGTTAAGCTTTTGGTCCTAAACAGTGCTGGGTGCTGCAGATGACTCTGCATTCCCCCTTGTTACTCAATCAACAACAGGTGAATGCTGCCTTCATGGTAACAATGATAGCAGAGACTAGACACAGATAGACAACAGGACACTGTTCCACCCACCTGCTGCTCCCTCCTTGTAAAGCTTTAGGTGAGCTAGAGATAAAAGCATAAGTGAGATTGGATTGAAGTTTCACACAGGGAATTTAGGCATTAAATAAGCATCCTGGCAGGGAATCTTGGCAGGCTCCCTGCTTTTTTTTTTTTTTTATTCATTATTTCAAATACCTTGGCCAGCATTTTCAGCTCCAATTCCTATCATTTTGTCCCACCAAAAAATGATCAGTTCTTTCTGAATTGCTTAAGGGATGTGCTCCTGGATGTCAGCACTGTCCAGCACACCAAATCAAAATCAAATGGCAAGTATTTAAATAAAAAAACAAACCCCCACTGACATTCCTTCATTAACCACAGGCCACACGTAGGAACACTTCATATGAAAATAAACTTGCAAGAAGCCCTTGGCAGTATAATCCCTCAGAAATTCCCTGACTGCAGAGCAGCAGGGAACATGCTCATGGAGATCTCTGTCCTGACAGGGAGAAAGCTGCACTGTTCACCACCAGTTCTAGCGGAAAAGATATAAAGCATCCACTGGTAAATGTGGTGATGTCAAAACTTAGAACCTTGGGAATGCTGCATACCATGGATCACCACACTTCAAATGGCAAACTCCACTCTCCAAAACTCTTGCAAAAATCAAGTAAACACAGAATCACAGAATGGTAGGGGTTGGAAGGGACCTCAAAAGATCATCCAGTCCACCCCTCTACCAGAACAGGACTACCCAGGGCTGGTCACACAGGAACACTTCCAGGCATGTTTGAATGTCTCCAGAGGAGACTCCACAGCCTCTCTGGGCAGCCTGCACCAGGGATCCAACACCCTCCAGGGAAAAAGTTTTCCTTCGTGTTCCCATGGCACCTTCTCTGCTCCAGTTTGCCCCCAGTGCCCCTTGTCCTGTCCTTGGCCATCCCTGAGCAGAGNGGAACCAAGGGCCCCAAAACTGGACAGTATTATTCTACTTGTGTTCCTACTGCGCTGTGTAACAATTACCTTTACTTCTTTGGTAATAAGACCACTTCCCTCCTTGAATAATTTAGACTAAAATCTTAGATGAAAACCTTTCCCACAGAAATCTCCATAACTCATTTCAAATAAATGAGCTACTCCTCCAATTTTGCATTAGCAGTTTAGGAACCTTCTCTGCCATGATCTCAAAGCTTCAAATAGCAGCTTTGAAGATAAATGACGTAACATAGCCACTTCTGGTCAGTACATTCATGTCTGTAAAAAGCCTTACTTAGTAAATTCAGAAGCATGCAAAACAATCTTAACACAATTTAGAAGTAATTAGAGAATAAACACTGGCAACCTGAAGTGCAAACCCACTCTCCTGAGCTGCAACACACCCCGCAGCATAAAGGAAATCATTAATCTTTAATTAAGCTGATTCATTAACTCTCAGAATACTGAGGGTTTCTTGCTCTTCTCTCCCTGCCCGGTAACTCCCAATCTCAACACTTTCAATATTCCCTTTCACCATAGTTTTTGTTCCCGCCTCATTATTTCCCCCACATAGCTTCCCTCTGCAGCCACCAGGTGGCAGTGAGGGCTCCATGCGCACCAGCTGCACCTTTAGCTATTTGTGTGTTTTGCTTTCACGTTGCTGGGCTCTTGAAGGGCCTTCTTCAGGCTATAGACCTAAAAAGCAGGAAATGTTCTGTCTTTTCTTCCAAGCAGCACAGCCAGGAGCAGCTTTTATAGAAATACAGAACCACCAAGGCTGGAAAAGACCTTCCAGGTACCCAGTGACTGAACAAGAGGACACAGTCTCAAGCTGTGCCAGGGCAGGTTTTGGCTGGACATTAGGAAAAAGTTCTTCACAGAAAGAGTGATTGGCATTGAAATGGGCTGCCCAGGGAGGTGGGAGTCACTGTCATGGAGGTGTTTAAAAGGAGACTGGATGTTTTAGTTAATTAGAAGGTGTTAGATGATAGGTTGGACTCAATGATCTCAAAGGTCTTTTCCAACCTACCTGATTCTGTGATTTAGGAGCCACAGTACAAATGACAGCTTCAGCGGAAGTGGGGAGAGAGAAGAAAGTTCCTGTTGCTTGCTTGGTTTTGAAGGTTTTAAAAAGTATTTCCAAAGTAGTTCTTAGCAGACAGGTCTGCAAGACAGCTGGCAAAATGCCTGCTGCATTGATCAGCACACACACCACTGTTTAGAATCACAGGAGCATTTTGCTTGGAACAGACCTTTAAGCTCATCCAGTCCAACCATTCCCTAAGTCTGCCAAGGATGAGCTAAACCAATATCCTTCAGCACATCTCTGCCTCTTCAGCACATCTCTGCCTCTTCAGCACCTCCAGGGCTGGGGATTCAGCCACCTCCCTGAACATCCTGTTCCAGTGTTTGAGAAGCCTTTCATGGAAGAAGTTTCTTCTAATATCCAACCTAAACCCACCATTGTGCAACGTGAGGCCATTCCCCCTCTGTAGACATTTCCAAGCAGGACTACACCCAAATACCTCCCCAGTCCATCCAATTACAGCTTTAATTGGTGTAAGTAAGGGGAGAAAGCACCATGCTGCTGTAGAGGAACACAAGAGAGCAACAACAACCTGGCTTGTAATAAAGAGGTCAGTCTCTCAACTCCAGGCACTGGATCTGTCAGAATGTGAAGCACTGACAGAAGCTGGACAAGCAGACCTGCCATGCTGCACAGAATGGCAGCAAAACAGTTGACAAAGCCCTTCTGCAGCCCATCTGCACCAAGGCCACAGTGAGTTGAGCAGTGACCACAGAATCACAAAAACTCTGTCTTCAACCAGTGGCTATTACCCTCCTTGCTGGAGTCCTGTTTAATCTAATTCACTGTAAAAAATTTTACAACAGAACCCCAGAACTAAACCCTAAATACCACACTGTAATCCAATAAAGTGCAATTACTAAAAAAAAGGTCAGTTTCTTTTTCATTTGAAGCGAAAAGCAACTGTTAGCAGCCACTGTAACAACAATGTCTTTCAGGCCACTAACAACACCAAGCATTATGTTCTTTGTACAGACAAGCACTAATTGTTCAAGGCCACAAAGGAAGTTTATGTTAAAAAAAGATAAGAAACCATGTTCTTATCTCTCACCTCTTGGTTCAGATCATTGTGCCTCTCTTTTTCTCACATAAGCTGCTTATTTTCTGCATTTACATCATAGAATGGCTTGGGTTGGAAGGGACCTCAGAGCTCATCTCCCACCTCCTTACCATGGGCAGAGACCCCTCTCAGCTAGACTCAGCTGCTCAAGGCCTCATCCAGCCTGGCCTTCAACACTCCCAGGCAGGAGGCAGCCACAGCCTCCCTGGGCAGCCTGTGCCAGAGTCTCACCAGCCTCCTACTGAAGAACTTCTTCCTCAGCTCCAGTCTAAGCCTGCTCTGCCTCAGCCTCAAACCATTCCCCCTTGGCCTGTCTCTAGACACCTTGATGAAAAGTCCCTCTGCGGCCTTCCTGCAGGATGTCTTCAGGTATTGGAAGGCAGCTCTAAGGTCCCCCTGGAGTCTTCTCCAGGCTGAACAAGACCATCTGTGGATTCTGTGTGATCTTGTGTAACAGATGAGTTCACTCAGGACAGACATGAATTTGCCTCCTCGACCTGGCTAAGTATTTTCTCCACATGTAACACCTGAACCTCCTACCCTTCCAGCACATTTCATGTTTAAAAAATGGGATTAATCTCTCTAAGAACTATGAAGGAAAATGCCACTTTTAACAAAATCACAACGGAAATGCAGGAGCAGAGAAATATGCAGAGAGATGCCTTTGATCACACAGTGAAGCTTTACAGGGAATAAACTCACAACTCCAAAGCAAAATATCCTTTTGCTAGTTCTCCAGGACATCAATGGTGCAATGCACTGCAGACTTCCTGGACTTCAGCTGCTTTAGACTGACACAGTTCAAAGAAGTTCCAGTGTCTTTGGAGAACCATCTAGGCAGCTTCTGCTAATTACACAGCTGACGACACAGTCACTTGCTCAATGGAGACAGAGGAATCAAAGGATGAGGAAAACACAATATATGCCAAAATATCATGATAGCATCCTTTTAATTCAAGATTGAGATTCAGGTATTGGGGGGGATTATACTATGACTACACAAGACACCATCAAAGGCCAGAGCAAATCCTGCTGCAGAGTTACATTTGTTCACCAGGCTGCTGCACATCTAATACCTCCCTAGGCCTAGCCAGCCTTGTTCCTTGTTATGTCCATTTGCTGTTTCAGTTGGTTCACCACACATGAAGCCAGACTGCAAGCCTCAGGAGGGAGCTAGCTTCTCCTCCAAGCTGCTGTGAGTCACTGTGATGTCTGCTGCATAGGCCACAATAAGCCTGTATTTCTTGCTTCCAGCAGGCAACAGGGACAATGAGGAAAAAGATGGCAAGCAGGTGAGAAAAGATCAAAAAGACAGGAATGCTCTCCCTCAGTATTTCAGCCTTCCTGTCATAGCTGCCATAGCACACTGATGAAGGAAGCAAATCAAAGACTTGATTGCAGAGCTGGAAGGAAGATTACAGGATTCCAACGTCCACATTTCCAGTGGTACTGTGTACACTAAAAGTGGGGGAAAAAACCTCTCTGCTACCTCATAAAACCTGTACAGGTTGTTGTACCCTGACAGAGGTGCAAAGGTTTTGAGCTAAAGATGCACCAATGTGACCTAAGTGTGCATCTAACACCTGTGATGGGTTCTTTTTGTTTAAACCCGAAATAAAGCTGTGCTAAATTAACATCCACCTCATAATCCAGTCTAACATAAACCACTGCCTGGAACTGAAAACAAGTCACTTCATTTTTCATGGACCATTGGTAGAGGTAGACTAAAACCACAAACATCCTTGCCACACAATTTTTTAATTGTATTCTGAGATCAAGATTTTTTCATCTGAACTGAGCTGTTGGAACAAAATATTAGGGTGAAAAACAGGGATTCAGCTTGAGACTGGCTGGGACCACTCAGTTTCAGGCTGTCCCTTTTTGTGGACAAGGAATTTCCAAGGTACTGGTGACTGGAAGTTTGGATGGGAAGGGGCACAAGGGGAAGTTCTGGTGTGTACAGGTACTCTGAAGGTACCAACCACTATGAGAGAGAAGATCCTGAGTTCAGAAGTGATGCTGTATTGCCACTTCCATGTTCCCTAACAAGATGAAAAACCCTACCTCCTGCAATAAAACCAGTACTGAACACAAAGTTTGGGTTGTAAACTGTATCAGCACTACTCATGAACAGAAGCATCCTTCACATGCAGCAGAAGTCCATCCCCACTCTGGCACTTTAAAAGTGTCACCCTAGTACTCAGCAAAGCAGACGTAAGTGATCCACCCAGCCTACAACTGCTGGCAGTGCCCTTGCTGCCACGGCTGCTTTCTGGGCCTCCATGAATAGCTGAGAGAAACACAAACCTGCTCATCACCCAGGTACACCTCCAGCTCTGCTGCACTTGTAACATATGCTGTAGATGAAGCATGAGTCTGCTTCCTTTTAAAGCATCACTTCCGTCTCATCCCAGCTGAATCACCAGCAGTTTGTTTTCATTGAAATCCCTCTCCCTGCCAGACACTGCAGTCACTAATGAACTGCAGAATCTGCTGGGGATAAAAACTTGACTTAGCAAACTAACCGTCAAATGCTGATGACACTGCCACCCAAAATATCCCAGTAACAGAAGAGTAACAATTTACATGGGCTCTAGGCCAGCCTGGCCTTCCCATTCACAGTTCAGGAAAGCATGACCTCATTTCTTTCTCTCTGAGTAGTAGAATCTGGAGCTTTTCTTAACTCAGTTTCCTTTCCTTTCTTGATTTCAGCATCTGGTTTTGCCCCAGGTGATTACAGTCACTGGAAAACATTTATCTGGGTAACATAAATGTTGCAACTATATGGCCTCTATAATCACAGAATGGTCTGGGTTGGAAGAGACCTCCAACGGTCATCTAGTCCAACTCTCCTGCAATCAGCAGGGACATTCTCCACTAGATCAGATCACCCAGAGCCCTGTCAAGCCTCACCTTGAGTACCTCCAGGGATGGGGCCCCAACCACCTCTCCGGGCAACCTGTTGCAGTGTTCCAGCACCCTCATGGTGAAGAACTTGTTCCTAACACACAACCTAAATCTGCTCTTCTCTAGTTTGAAACCATTGCCCCTCATCCTGTCATTGCAGCCTAAGAGTAAGAGAAAGCCTGCAATGCTCCCTGTCAACAGTCCTGGTCACCTAGTGATAGACTCTCATATCCCAAACCAATCAGATGCACTGTAAATTCCATTTTCTCTATATCAGAACCATACTATTCCAGTCAAATCAACTTTTCTGGATCTTCCAGCAACTTTTATGCTTCCAGTATCATGCCCACTTTACAAAAGAAGAACAAAGGAAGATTAAAGCAAAGAAAACTAAGGAAAGAAGGAGAAAGAAATACACTAAAAACCCCGAATCAGCTTCACCCATATGCAAGGCTAAATGGATATCCACCAGAATTGGAGAGAACCACACAGCATTTACCCTGTACAATTCCTCACAGCAAGGTACTACAACGCTTGGGGTTTAAATGCTTTCTAGGTGGTATTTCTCAGCTCTCCACAGAACAGCTGCTCTGTTGTCTTTCATTTTGGTATTTCAGGCAATTCCACTCTTGATGACTAATTTCTGAGTAACACAAACTTCCTCTTTAACACTTAAGAAGACAAATTTCAAACAGAGGTGCAGTGGCTACAATAATCACTTTTCTTCTTGTAAATAAGTTGTGTAAGTATTTATCTAAATAATAAAAAATGAGGAAGTTATTGTGTGGAGAGCTTATCTGGTAACTAGTCAGCCTTATGTTTCAGACATTCCCTTTCATCCACGAGTGCAGAATCAGCTAAGAGACACCTGAGCAGACAGAAGTGTTGCAAGCTGCAATAGTGGCATTCATCACTTCTCTGAACACTACCTGAAGAATATCTGGAGCTAGATGAGAGTCTGGCAGGTCCCTGCCTTCCACATTCTAAGGCAATGGAAATGGCAGCCAGGTGTCCATTAGTTTATTACTGGGTCACTCATTTGCTTTGAATCCCATCAGAAGTGGATAACCTGATTTACCACCCTCCTCCTCCCTTTCTTGTGAATTTGTACAGGCAGGCATTTAGATTTCAGCAGAAATTTAGCCACTTACATTTAAAAATCAGCTGCTTAACAAGCAGCAGTAAAGGACACATCCAAAACACAATGTCTGCTTTTCCAGATAAGAAAATACTGTGACTTATCACCATCTCTCTATCAAACAAGATTAAAAACGTCAGAAACTAATTCCTGCATGCTTTACCTCTTTGTTTTTACCTGCTTCTGTGTACTTTAATCCTACTTTTACTTCTTCATGCTTTGCTTTCGGTGGTGGCCAGACAGTCTGGAGTCTCCCTGGAGTCTTGTCATCTTGCTCTGAGGGACTCAGGTCAGGCTGTTAAAATTATGCAAGAGAAAAATTAAAGCCTGCAGTATCAGTGGATTCCAAAGCAGCAACTACCACACTCAGCTCTACATGTTTACTCTGGAATGGCTATCTGCATTACTTTACTGAAACAGTATTGGAAGATATATAAAGGAATAAGTGTAGAAAAATGATTTTGAGGAGGAACTTAGCATGGTGATTTGTTGCACCTTTCCACAGCAACATGCAAAGCTGTCTGTCCCTTGGTGAACTATACAAGTGGATCAACAACACCAAGGGTTTTTTTCCAGAGTGGAAAGACCCATGTGGGCTCTTCTCACAAGTAAACATCAGCGTGATTTACCCAAGACATCATTTGACGATGTAATTTTCTGGAAGCAGAGCTAGTTTATGAAATTCCTGCCCCACCCCCGGCAGCTTGCTCAGTCCACCTACCACACAATGCTGCCACATCAAAGCGTTCTGCAGCTGTAAATGGGCCTGCACCGTCAATTGGAATGCTAACAGAACCCTTTAAACGGGTTAAATAACCCTTTCAAATGGAGGAGGACTTACTAAACCAGCATTTTTCTAGAGGTTTGTCTTTTGGGTTTGTTTTTTTTTTTTGCTTGGTTTTGTTTTGTTTGTTTGTTTTTTACATCTCCAACATATTACTGCCATCTGATTTACAAAATGTTACTAGGAGTAACTTGCTCAGACACAACCGCAGCAGCAAAACCCTCCGTGAAAGTGGTTCTGCAAACAGCATGGGAAAAGCAAAGGCAAGATCCTGTTACTCTGGCTTTGCCCCGAGAAAAAGCAGCCTTGTACTAGAGCAGACATTAAGCAGACACCTATAAAAGCGGCTCCTGCTGCCTCCCGTGCTGTCAGCTGTGGTGACAGCTCCCCAGCCAGGTTTGCTGTGAGCCACACAAGCGCTGACGCCAGCACGGGGATGGTGTCAGCAGGAAGAAGCAGGGCAGGAATGGGAAGGGCAGGAGCAGACTGCAATTGCTGTGCACGCCACAGCCAACAAGTGCCTCTTCCCTTCTCCCCATAGGTAATTTACTACAAACTGGTATTATCAGTCCACCCAGGTGTTAGGCAAGAGCCCTGCAAAGTTTCCAATTTCATGCAAGAAAGAGCACAACAAACCCAACAAATTCACTCTTAGGAGCCCCGGGTTTAGGGTCCAATCCTGCAAATGCAATGATTCAGATCAATTCCCCCTTTGGATCAACAAGAACAATCTTGTGGGACTGATTCTATCTGCCAAAGATGCAGCTTTTTGGATTTAGGGTTAGTTGCTTGAATTCAGGGTCATTTGTTTGAATTTAGGGTTATTATTTGTTTGAATTTAGGGTTATTATTTGTTTGAATTTAGGGTTATTATTTGTTTGAATTTAGGGTTATTATTTGTTTGAATTTAGGGTTATTATTTGTTTGAATTTAGGGTTATTATTTGTTTGAATTTAGGGTTATTTGAATATAGGATTATTTGTTTCAATTTAGGGTTACTTTTTTTCAATTTAGGGTGGTTATTTGTTTGAATTTAAAGTTATTAATGTAATTTAAGAGTTCAGATGACACTCATCTATGAATTTTCATAGTTTCATTGTTTTTCAAAAACTGTTTCTTTAAATCTCCACATGTCTGAAAATATTAACCTTGCAATTGTTTATATCCATCTGTAACTTGAATTATCTAATTTGAAACACTAAATTATACTCAGCTAAGGGTAAATCCTTATTAGTATTTGCCAAGCCATGTAAATATGGAAAAAATACCATTATTTTACATTCTCTGTCCTGGACAAAGTGAGCTGAAAATCATCCATAACTTCTTCTATCAGCTATTATCTTAGAATTATTCCTTCCTAAAGGTAAACTTCAATATTACCTTCACAAACAAAAAACTCAAGGAAAAAAAAAAAACAAAAAAAAAAAAAACAAACCAAACCACAGCTTAAGAAACTACTAAATAATGCTACAGTCAGTATGAGCAGCACCAAAGTGATTTAAAGATATCCTTAGCATACAGGCAATTGGTTTGCAGTGATCTTTAAAAAGCAGTTTCTGATTTTAGAAGTTCTTGCTTCCAACAGGTTGCAACTATCACCGGTTCTCACTGAATCCTGCTAGACTGCAGATGCCCAAGAATTTGGAAAACTTAGCAAGAAAATTTCTTCAGCTGGGAATCCAAAAGTTCAGATTCCCAAGAGAAGATTCCTGACACTTAAGCCTTTAAGTTCCTACTTATCATTTTTACACAAATACTCTTTTTTTTTTTTTTTAAATCCATCTACCTCCACGTCTTAGGAAGAAAAAAGTAATTCAACCTACAGATTTGTCTGCTGGTCCATCCCCAGGTTTTGATTTTGACCTTTCAAAGACAGCTTTCAAGTACTCTTTTTCATGCCTCATTTTGCGCTTTATGGCTTCCAGCTCTGAAGTATCCGCGGTCGATTCTTTTTTAGGAGGCCGTGTGAACAAAGCTTTGAAGACCTCCAACGCAGATTCAGCAGCGCTTGACTTTACTTCCTCAGAGGGAAACCGTGGCTCTGTTTTGCTGGAGGCTTTGTTCTCCTGAGCCTCATCGCTGTCCTCGGTCTCCCCAGATGCCTCAGCAGAGTCCTCAGCTCTGCCTTCATTCTTGGAGACGTCTATGTTTAACAAGTGTGAGAGCTGTTCCAGGAAAGTAGGACTCCCTTTAGGTTCAGCTGATCTTCTTTTAGTGGTCAAGCCTGACGTAACACTGGATTTCTTAACTGGCTGGCGCAATTTGAGCAGTGCTAAATCGTTCTCCCTTGGTTTAATTTCTGTAACAGTTTCCCCATACTCTGTGGTTAGTCCCTTTTTCCTCACACGTAGTCCGCTGAAGAAAGCAGGCAGCTGGAAAGTCTTTTCAGCCAGAGCTGCTTTTTGGAGCAACGTATTATCAGCTGAAGGTCTTTGTTCCTCAGGTAGAAGTTCTTGAGGGCATTCCCCTGTAGCAAGCAAGCGACTGAACTGCTCATCCATTAATAGTCTGTCTTTGCCATAGGAGTCATGCTCCAGAATACCATCCAGCTCTTCTGGGAGCTGCTTAGGAAGTGGTGGGTGTAACTCAATGTCATCTGTATCCACAGTGGCATCGCTGTTGCTGTGCCCTTCTGATTCTGAGTCTTCTTTATGTTGATTGTTATCACCCAAAGCCTCAGCAGACACAGCAGCATTATCCAGCCCCGATTCACTTGCGCTGTTTGCATCCGTGTCTAGGTCCTTACTCTCCGTGTCTGATTCTGTATCGCTTGTTGTATGAACCAAAGTCCCTTGCACAAGAATGGCATCCTTGTCATCATTGTCAGATTCAGACAAAGACGCCTGTACGAACCTCAGATGGTGAAGAAGTAACTCATTTTGTTCAGCTAAGTCCAGTTCCAGGTCAGTTTGCCTGCCAGCCATGGGGTCAGCTTGGCCACTGGCATTATTCACGGGGTGCTGATTTTCTGAGCCCTCACTGCCATCATTATCATTCCTCACATGCCAGGTGCTAGGATGGGTGTTTACACTGGGGTGCAAAGGTTGAAATGCTTTAAGCACTGTTGTTTCTTCTTTGGAAGCTGTAGAGTCGAGTTTAGTTGTCAATCCAAAAAGTGTTTTCACAGAAAAAGTAGTGAAAAGCTCAGCTTCCTTGGCTGCCACATTCTCCAGCTCTGAAACTTCACTACACTCAGGCACCCCATTTTCTTCTTCCATGTTGTGTGAAGCAAGGAAGAAGTTCCCTGCTAGCACTGCTACCAACTGCAAAACAAGTATTTACTACAGGCATTCAGCCACAGACTGAGCTCACTCCGGGCACCGCGACAGGCAGCGCTGCCCGGCCCTGCGAAGGCAGCCAGGCTCCCCCGGGGCACCCTGCCCCTCCTCCTGCCCCCAGCGCTGCGGCGGGTAGCGAAGCGTCCCTCGGGTCTCCAGACTCTGCCCCGGGAGCAGCACAAAGACCCACCGTAAACAGTCCTCGGCAGCGCCGGTGCCTCTCTCCCTCACACAAAGGGCTTTTTGTCGCGGCCGGTGTGCCAGCGCACTAATCTCGGCCGAAAACTCGCCCAATGGTGGCTGCTGAGGCTGCTGCGATCCGACTGGCTGCACAGCACTTCCTACGTGCTCCCGAGGGCAGAGAGCTCGCACGGAGCAGCCTCCCGCCAGCAGCGGGGCACGCTGCTACTTCGCTACTTCCTTGTCCCGCTGCCCGAGCCGCCACTGCTGCTCGGCAGACAACTCCCGACGGACTTTTCTGCGCAGGCTTCCCGCTTGGACAAGGATCTTCCTTGGTAAATCCATAATCAACAAAAAAATGTCAAATGGAAACCTGAAGTTGCAAGTCCGAAGCTACCAGTGCCACCGCCCGGAGCCTGTGAAGAGCCCCCAGTTCCCGCACGGCCTGAGCAAGCTCGGAGCTGAACCAAGCAGGAAAAAAAGGTTCCCTTACGATGTGCTGCAGGTTTCATCTGGAATGCAGATTTCAGCCTCCAGGGCCGCGAACAAAAACCGACACGACTGGTTTCATGTTACTGCTGTCCTCGCTCTGCACAGCACCGTGAACTGTGCACAGGTACTTATCAAAGACTGGCGCCACACCCAGTGACTGGGAGCTGTTTGGGTGGGCAGGGTACACAGCCAGCCCTCAGGAATGCCAAGTTAACTGTTTGGAAATCAGGCAGGCTGGCCATCTGCACTGCACCCAAACTGGGATGGTTTCAAACCAGCGCAACCTCTGCTGATATTTGTTTCTATACCTTTCACCTCTCTCTGTAGCACCGTGGCCATGGTGTATGTGTAGGATTTGGTTTAGTCGCTACTGGTAAAACCACTCAGCTGCATAACACCAGACACTGTAATTCAGATTTAACAGAAGCTGGCAGGGACAATATGCCTTTTTTTTTTTTTTTCCCCCATGACACACACATAATAATAAATAAAGGTATAAAATACTCACCAGCACTTCTGACATTCAGAAAGTCAGTAACATTTAGGGCAAGTTCCAGTCAAAAGTTTTCTCTTTTGTTCCTTACTTTTAAAACTACAGAGACTGCACATGTGCAGGAATTTCTATTCTTGTTATTCCCTGGCTCTGAAGAAGTTTGTTTAGTTAAACGTTCACATCGGTACCTTGCAAATTTGAAGATGCTTCTTTTCTTGCACCCAAGTTAGAGGGGCATCCCTCAGTCAGCCATTTAGCTGGGATGTAGGGGGCTGGCAAGGGACTGAAGCTTGAGGAGGGCAGATTTAGACTGAAGGTTAGGAAGAANACTGGCAGGGGACTGGCCAAGGGACTGAATCTTGAGGAGGGCAGATTTAGACTGAAGGTTAGGAAGAAATTCTTTACAGTGAGTGGTGAGACACTGGAACAGTTTGCCCAGGGAGGCTGTGGTTGCTCCCTCCCTATAGGTGTTCAAGGCCAGGTTGGATGAGGCCTTGAGCAACTTGGGTTAGTGGGAGGTGTCCCTGCCCGTGGCAGGGGATTGGAACTAGATGATCTTTAAGGTCCCTTCCAACCTAAACCATTTTATGAATCTGTGAGTAACTGTAAACAAGCAATGTGGGGAAAGCTGCCATTAACAGGGAAATCAGCTGCAGGTCACAGCACTGTGCCAAAGCACCACGAAATGCTTACTGATAAACTGACTATACAGCCAACAACCAATGACAAAGTATCCCAACATATTTAACTTTGAGGTTAAGTTCTAAAAATTTAGGCTGTACAAAATCCTGTGTTTACCTTTGCACTATACTATAAAAGATATCAAATCAACAGCAAAAGTCTTATTATCTACTGCAGGAAGGTTCCTGGACATCGGATTGCGACACTAAGGTCTTAGATGAAGAAAGCCCCTTTTCAGTGACAGGGCTGTAAGCATACCTGCAGGCAAAGGGCTCTGGGACCATTCACCATCTTTATCTGTTGTTTACCACCAAACATCATCCTCTGCCTCACTGCCTGCCAAGGCCTGTAATAAACTCTGGTCTTGCCTCTCCACTATGCTGAGAAAGCAATGACCAACAATTCATGGCTCACTCTCTTTTCTAGGCTTGATATATATTAGTATCAGAAAAGGAAAGAGACAGAATGGAAAGAGACAGAGTCTTTATCACTCCCTGTGCCAATCTGTTCTTGTAATCCCAGGTGTACTAAAACAAGTGGAAGGCAGGAACCTCAGCACTGGTGATTTCCTCTAAGAGGAGACTTCTTGGAAGCAAATCTACAGCAATTCTAAACTTCATTTTATGGCAAAACTGGAGCAAAGTGACCCCACTGAGCCAAAGTGTTCTATATTTAAATTTACATCTATTTTTATGTCCAACCACAGGTCTAATTTTTTTTATTGTGCTGGTAATTTCTATGGCTGTGCCTTGCTTATTTATATTTATGTACCTATTTATCTGTGGGGTCATTAATTCCTGATGGGTAAACATTACATTCTTTTCAAGAACAGCTATACCTTTATGAACAGCTTCATGGTATCTTTTAAACTACTTACATTTATGCAGGTTATGAGAGAGTATTTATTTCTCTGTTTATATCAAAGACAACCCAGACCTAGAATAAACCTCTAATAATCTAAGGTGCAGCAGTCCTATGAATACTGCACATAAGCAGGCTACTGAAAAAGGTCACTAGCTCCATATTTAAGATTTTCACAGTAGAGAGGAGAAATCTGGTTTAAACAGGGACTTAAAAGCAAGAAACCTATCATTTACTACACAACATCCCAACAAAGTTTATGAGACAATCACCAAATTATGGTGAAAAAGGATGATTCTTTGAGTGTCAGGACAGGCTGAGAGAGCTGGGGTTGTGCAGCCTGGAGAAGACAAAAATCCAGAGGGCCTTAGAGCTGCCTGCCAGTAGCTGAAGGGGTCCTGCAGGAAGGCTGCAGAAGGACTTTCCATCAGGGTGTCTAGAGACAGGACAAGGGGCAATGGTTTGAAGCTGAGGCAGAGCAGGGTTAGACTGGAGCTGAGGAAGAAGTTCTTCAGTGTGAGGGTGGTGAGACTCTGCACAGGCTGCCCAGGGAGGCTGTGGCTGCCTCCTGCCTGGGGGTGTTGAAGGCCAGGCAGGATGAGGCCTTGAGCAGCTGAGTCTAGTTGAGAGGTGTCCCTACCCATGGTGGGGAGGTTGAAGCAGATGAGCTCTGAGGTCCCTTCCAACCTAAACCATCCTGCAGTTCTATGAGGCACTTTACTGAGATGCCACAAAACTTAAGAGTTGAATATTGAATAATTCTAACTCCATAAGTAGAAATGCACCTTATAAACCCAGAGGTAATCTCGCAACCCTGCAGAACATTATCCTGCATTCTAGGGATCTCTTCTCTTAATAACAATCTCTAGGAAGCAAGAAGAACCTTTCAAGTTTTTTGAGCATTAGGCTGAGCAAAGGAACTCATCTCTGTATCTGCCCCTGGAGACATGCCCAAACACTGAACACCAACTGGTCTCAATGTCACCACGCAGTCAGACCATGAACCCCCAGCCTCAAATATCACTTCTGTAAAGATTTATTTCTTGGAGTGTCATAGAATGGCTTATGCTGGAAAAGACCTGAGGGATCATGTAATCCAATCTCCCTGCCACGGGCAGGGACACCTCTCAGCTAGCCCAGGTTACTCAAGGCCCCATCCAACCTGGCCTTGAACATCTCCAGGGAGGAGGCAGCCACAACATCTCTGGATAATTCATTCCAGAATCTTGACACCTTTGTAGTGAAGAATTTCTTCCTAGGATCCAATCTAAACCTATTCTCCTTTAATTTTAATCCATTCCCCCTCATCCCATCTCTGGACACCCTGATGTAAAGTCCCTCTCCAGCCTTGCTGTAGGATCCCTTCAGGTACTGGAAGGCAGTAATAAGGTGCCCCCGGAGTGTTTTCTTCTGCAGGCTGAACAATCCCAGTTCCCTCAGCCTAACCTCCCAGCAGAGGTATGAGGCTATCATCACAGTGGGCAGTTCCCTGCTGAGGGGCTTGGCAGCTGATAAGGAAGTACACTCTGGTACTGTTTCTGGGTAAAAACACACACACGGGAATGTGCCCTTCCTATTTCTGCAGGAGAAGGAACCTGTCACATTGTCATGTGCAAATGAGATGGAGCCAGTTTGTTGGCAGCAGTGTTTTAATGCTGGGTGGATCTAGCTCCCAAGGAAAGCCTCTCTGAACGGGCTGCAATCCTGCATCTGAAAGAAGAAAGAACTCCAGAATCTCTAGAAAAAATTCAGCTCTAATAACATTACCAGGCTGTTTCCTCCCTAAAGCTGACAACTCTCCAGAGCACCAGAAAAGCCTCTAAAACCTGTCACAGCAACTCCCAGGGCAGTCAGTGCTCTAACAACACAACAGGCCAATCATTCCTTGCTGTTTAAAGCACATTTAATAATCCACGCCCTTTCTGACCTACATTTCATCACAGACAGAAGTCACACCTACAACTCTCTCCAGTTCTGCTCTTCAGGTGTCTAAGAGCTCCTAAGGTAGGAGGTTTTAAAATGAGCTTTGAAGAAAACAAGACAAAAAGATAAAGTAATCTCATTTCTATCACTCTCAGATGGCAGAGCTCAAGGCTTCCTGAGCCCATATCTATTCAGATTTCCTCTTCAGATCACTCTAACAGCAAACCAGAGACACATGAAAAGAGCACAAATAGTCAACGTTGCTGAATCCTATAGGAAACCAACTCGGTTTGGTTTTAGCATAAAAAGATTCCAACCAATGAAAATTTGCATAATGCCTTGCACAGAACCTTACAACCCACCACGAATGGTGCCAGGCTTCAGAAGGGGCACATGAAGCAGCAGGCTGCGGCTCAGGCAGTTTGAAGCTATCTGAAGCTCAGCTGACAGTCCTGCCCTCTGCTCTGTCCCCAGCCATGATAATGATCTTAACATTCTCCTGCTTCTTCTTCTGCCTGTCTCCCCTGCTGCTTATCTCCTTTTATACTTGGAATTTTAACTCTTTAAATGCTCTAAGAGAGAAAATGGCAGAGGACACGGAAGGAAACCTGGATTTTCATGGTTATTTTTAGGCCTGTCAACCTCTCACTACTGACCATTATGTGAGCAATTTTCCCCAGGTGTGAGGTGCTGCATGTCAGCAATGCAATCATTTGAAATGGAAACAGTTGAAGGGTAGCAACAGAAGCATAGCTATGACAATTCTTCTCAAACCCCAGCATTAGATGATGTTAAGGGAATGAGTGGAGCAAAAAGGACATTAAGCAAGCAGGTCTAGGATTCTGAAGGCATGCATGTTGGATGCAATGAATCTGTGGAACATCCAGCCTGTAAAACCCACCCTCTGCAACAAAACCATGCTAGTGGTGAGGCAGAATTTGTAGAAGAGATGCACAGACTGATCTCTTGGTTAAAACCAGCAGACACCCAAGAAGCAAAGACAGGGAACAAAAGATCACTGTAAGCTGTCTTGGTAAACTGAGTAAGAGCTTTGTACAGGAAGGCACAGAGGCCAGCACTCAGTGTAACAAAGAATGGAGATCAATTTTTAATCCCTTCCCTTTGTGCCTTCCTCTTCTAGGTTCCCATATTTTCACTTTCTTTTCATTCCAACAGGCCTTTTGTTCTCCATCCACAGCATAAGGTAGTTTAGAAAGATGAAAAAAAAATAAATCACAAAATAAAATCCACTTAGTCATGCCAACTAATTCAGCAGAATCACTTGGGGCCCAGAGGAGAGCCACAAAAATTATCAAGGGGCTGGAGTACTTCTGCTGAGAGGAAGCAGGCTGAGGGAACTGGGGTGGTTCAGCCTGAAGATCAGAAGGGTTTAGGGAGAAACTTAATAGCAGCCTGCCACTACCTCAAGGGGCCTCCAAGAAGGATGGAGAGAGACTGTTTGCAAAGGCCTGCAATGACAGGACAGGAGCAATGGTTTGAAACTAGAGAAGAGCAGATTTAGATTGGATGTAGGGAACACGTTCTGCACCATGAGGGTACTGGAAAGCTGCAACAGGTTGCCCAGAGGTTTGGGCCCCATCCCTGAAGACACTCAAGGTGAGGCTTGACAGGGACAACCTGATCTTGTTGAGGATGTCCCTGATGCCTGCAAAGGGGGTTGGACTAGATGACCATTGGAGGTCCCTTCCAAGCCATCCCATTCCACAAGTAATTGCTAGCCATTAATAGTTACTTTAGCTGCATTTTCACATCCCATTTATGTTGGTTTTTGTTTGTTTGTTTTTTAATCTGTGATAAAATGCTGTAAAAATAAGAGAGTGGAGTTGCATTTCTATTTAGCTTCATTATCTTCCCTCTCTCTGTATATCTTCTCTATTTTTGGCTATTATCTTTCTTAAAGGCTGCTTATAGCAGTGCTGCAGTGCAAATAGGGTCTGATGGCAGCACCAGCAGCAGCCTTTCACTCCCATTCTTTTGGGAGCTCCTGCTCCAATCCCTTGTCACACAACTGGACTCATCTTGAAGCAGTCTTTAAGCTCTGTAAGTAATTCACTCAGGGTTCTATCCTGAAAGACTTTCAAGAGAATCCCATGGAATGAACTGGAGGACAAAATGTCCTGGTCAGTCACTACAGCATCAGCCCATGCTGAGAACTTCTTTTTGATAGAAATTCAGTTCTCCATCTCTTAGTGGAATAAATATTGTCTCTTGTTGACTATAAGGAACCAAAATAATTCTCTTTTCTGTAATTAATTAGATGTTTAGACATACAATGCTAATAAATTGCTTAATAAAAAAGAAGAGAGTAAGAAAAATTGAAACAAGCTGCTTGGTACTGGAAAATGTCTCTTATTTTGCTCAAATGATTGTTTAAATAGCTTTTAATTTGGAAGTCCTCCTGCCCTGTTGCCCTGTGAAATAGAGTTATACACTTGTTTATGGGTGCTAAATATCTGCACTGAAAAAAATAATGGAATGGCTCAGGTTGGAAGGGACCTCAGAGCTCACCTGTTCCAACCTCCCCACCATGGGCAGGGACACCTCTCAACTAGACTCAGCTGCTCAAGGCCTCACCCAGCCTGGCCTTGAAGGAGGATGACAACACTACATTATTGCAGGAATAGAGCCATACCTTCACAATGCCACAACAACATTCTAATGAATTATTTTAGGGAAAGGGGGTTAGGAAAATAAATCCATTTTATAACAAGTCCAAGAGAATAGAAACAGGGAGTGCAGGCATCATTAAAAATGTTTTTAAATGGACTAAGGGACTCTGGCATTTCTACCAAGAGATGTCACTGTTACACAGATTCATGTTCTTAGCACAACCTTATTATGTAGTTTGGTCTTTAAAGAATCTTCTTTTGACCGTGCCTGCCTGTTTCCTTCCTCTTCCACTGTATTTTGTTCCCTTCTCTCTCCAGTGCGACTATTCCTGCCAAATCTCTTGTTTAGCCTGGAGAATAGAAGGCTGAGAGGGGGAGCTGATCAAGGTCTATCAATATCTGAGGGTTGGATGTCACGATGAAGGTGCCAGGCTCTGGTGGTGCTCAGTGACAGGACAAGGAACAACAGGGACAAGCTGGAACACAGGAGATTCCACGTCAACACGAGGAGACACTTCTGTATGGTGAGGGTGCCAGAGCCCTGGAGCAGGCTGCCCAGAGAGGTTGTGGAGTCTCCTTCTCTGGAGACTTTCCAAACCCACCTGGATGTGTTCCTGTGTGCCCTGTCCTAGGTGAGCCTGCTTTGGCAGAGGGATCTCTAGTGATCTGTTCCAACCCCTAACTTTCTGTGATTCTGTGATCTCTAGGCTGGTTACTGCTCATGACAGGAGCATATGAACACTGCCAGCTGGATCAGGCTGGCCCACGTTGAGCAAGTGTCTCACACTGTGGTTAACTCAGGTTTCCACCTGAATCTTCAATGTCTTGCACCCCAGGAAGATTAGAAACTAAGAAAGCCAAAGGTATCCTGGCCTGGAGCAGCAGTGGTGTGGCCAGCAGGAGCAGGGCAGGGATTGTCCCCATGTACTCAGCACTGGTGAGGCTACCCCTCGAGTGCTGGGGGCAGTTTTGGGCACCACAATAGAAGAAAGACTTTGAGGGGCTGGAGGGGAAGAGAAATGGAGCTGGTGAGGGCCTAGAGAATGAGTCTGGTGGAGAGCAGCTCAAGGAATTGGGATTGTTCATTGTGAGGAAGAGGAGGCTGAGGGGAAACCTCATCATCCTCTGCAGCTACCTGAAAGGACAACAAAGAGAGGTTGGTGCTGGTCTCTTCTCACAGGTCAGTAGTGACAGAACAAGAGGGAACAGTCTCAAGCTGCACCAGGGGAGGTTTTGCCTGGACATCAGGAAGAATTTTTTCACTGCAGGAGTGGTCAGGCATTGGAACAGGCTGCCTAAGGAGGTGATGGAGTCCCCATCCCTGGAGGTTTTTAAAGGTTGTTTAGATGTGGTGCTTCATGATGTGGTTTACTGCTGACCCTAGTAGAGTAGGGTTCATGGTTGGACCAGACGATCTCAAGGCTCTTTTCCAACCTGGATGATTCTGTGAACTTCCTGGTACCTGTTCTTACACTCATTGTCACAGACTTGCTAGCTCTGGCAATCCATTTCCACCTGATTTCAACTAAATCTCCCTCATGATTTTAGAGCAGACACATGATGTATCTTCATCTATTTACACAGCATTAAGAATGTTCTGGGAATGAGGTGCACATAGGCCATATGGACTCACAAACCATCTGGAACACCACCCAGCTTGTCAGATACTTTGGAACATGGTTTTAGACACACCAGCAATGTAAATGTATATAATAAATGTTGGTTGAAAGCCAACAGAGCACGAATAGAGTCCTACTCACATTCAGTTCCAGGCTCAAATGCAACACATTTCTGTTGATCTTCTCTCTCTCATTTGAATGAGCAAATGGGTTTGAGCGCCCCAATCTGCAATCCAAAACCCAAGTGTCTTCATCTTTGTTTGCCACATCCAAATTAGTCAGCTGTTCAGTGAAGTCATCCTTTAAAGCAGACTCTGCTGGAACGTGGAAGTGAAATGAAATGAAATGAAATCATTGTATGCATCTGCAGAGAACCCCTGCATCTAGAAAGCTCTATCTGGAGGAAATTCTGCTACACGCCACCAACACCCTCACTTAAAGTTCTCCTGCTTGTTTAAAACAAAACAGAATGGCACACATGGGGCACACACTTGGACTTTTTCAGTCAAAACCAGCATTTTTGCACTTATGTTTGGAAGGGGAGATGTAGCAAAAAGAATAAGTAAGCTGCTTGCTTTCCCACATACACAGACTCACAGGTAAGGTGCTTCAACTTTCACCTCCTCTGCCAGGGCCCTCTTGCTTGCCCTCCTCAATGTGCTTGGTAGACATTTCCAAGGTGGCATAAAATTAAGTTAAAGAAGCTCTCCAGATTGATTAGACAAAGCTTTGGGGATTCATTTTGATTTTGTAATTACCTATTCACTGTTTGCCCACCCCACTGAGCACTACCTCCAGTACTTCAAAACTTGAGTACAAATTCATTCCTCAGTCCTGAATCAATTATTTTTAGCTGTTCCCTCTGTTTGGAGATCTGTGTTCTAGGTTAGGTACTGCTAAAGAGAAAAGTCCCATCTGGCAGTGAATCTTATCCATAATGTGGCTTCTCTAATAACTTCCCTTGCTTTGTAAGTGATAGAGAGTTGTAGGAAGAGGTCACATTGAGAAGTGCTTCTTGCAGCAGCTGCTATTTCCCATAATTAACTGTGGCACAGCTAAGAACACTCAGCCCTGCCAAATGCTTTCTGGGCTACAGGAAAAATGAAGAACCTCTCTCAGCTGCAGAGATGCAGCTTTTGCTGAAAATTAATTCTATGCACTGTTGTGTTAACTGGAGGTAATCTTGCTGCTGGCAGACTTGGGAGATATCAGTTACCAGTCCTCTATTCTCCACCTTCTCTTCCAATTATTACTTAGTGCTCTGGCATCTGTGTGCTTACTCTGCTAGCTGATGACTCCATTTTTCCATCAACTACTCTTCACCTGTACCCACGCTCAGCATACAACCACTTCTGTGCTGAGGGACCCATCAGCACCTGTGAACAGTGGAATATGAGAAGATTTCCTCTCTGGGTTGGTTGCCTCCTGCCTGGGGGTGTTGAAGGCCAGGCTGGATGAGGCCTTGAGCAGCTGAGCCTAGTTGAGAGGTGTCCATGGCCATGGTGGGGAGGTTGGAGGAGATGAGCTCTGAGGTCCCTTCCAACCTGAGCTACTCTATGAAATTTCTAATGAATGTTTTAAAATATCTAAGTGTACATTTAAAACAAGTTCATCTCTATTTTATGCACATATATGCAAACACACACACACATACAGATCCATTAAATCACAGGCTAAATTTAGGGAGGTTTAAAATCCTTATGTTTATCCTTTAGCCAGTTTGACCAAGCTGACAATACATTATTAATTTTTTTTTGCCTCTGAAAAAAGGCTTCCAAGAAAGTCCAACTGCTACTCAAACTGTCTTCCAGATTTTCAATTCACCCCAGCTAGGTGGTGCCTCCTGTGATCACAGCCTGTAGGAAGCAGACTGCCCAAATACAGATTTGCTGCCATCTATTGTCACAGGGGAGTGGAAGACAGCAAATCAAATGCTGGAGGAGTACTTCATGCTCCCTTGGCAAGTTCTTCCACTTTGCCAGTGTAAGAAAACATCTTTTATCTTGTTAAATTTACAGGTTTGAGGAACCAAAGCCTCCAGGATACAGACAGAATCCTATCATTGGACATGATAATAAACAGCACATCCAGGATCCACAGGAGTCCTGTGTGCAGTTCTGGAGCCCCAGCACAGGGAGGACATGGAACTGTTAGAGCAGGTCCAGAGGANCCCCTGAGTGAGCTGTGCTAGTGGGAGGTGTCCCTGCCTATGGCAGGGGGTTGGAACTGCATGATCCTTGAGGTCCCTTCCAACCTTACCATTCTAAACCCTGCAAGTCCCATGCTGAACCTCCACAACTATAAAGTAACTACACCTCTGGTTTGTACAAGTGACACATCCTTGTCACACGAAGCCTTTAAACACTTCACTCAGCCAGCAGGCACGTTAGCTAGCACATAGTGCAGGTCTGTCAAGTGGCCAGAGAGGAATCCACAGCTCTGCAGTTTCTGTGGGACACGGTGTGGTTCTCCCAGCAGTCTCTCTCTATAGAAAGCCTCTTTGGACTCCCAGATGTCTTAGAAAACAAACTTTGGAGGGGGTGAGAAAAAAAAAAAAAAAAAACAAAACAAACATTTTTTCAGTACTTCTGAAAAACAGTTTTTCCCTGTTAGTCCAGGGAATAAGGGTGAGTCACAACCTGCATCCCCTGTGGGAAGATGGTTTGCTTAAACACAACACAGTGAAGCCTGAGCCCACTATCAACTCTCCATCTTTTTAAGCCTTTGTTTCCTGATCATTCTATGTATTAATCTTTTATTTGCACTCTCTTCTTTCTAGATTGCTTTATTACATCACACACCAGAAAATGGTTGCTGTTCTTTGTATGGTGACTCCCCTGTAATGTACAATTGTACTGCCTCTTGGGTTGGAATGTTATAAACATTCCTATATGTGAAGCAGAAGGAAAGAAAACTTAGTTAGATCCTTGCCTCTCATAAGGAGTCAAAAGGTGGCAAATAAAATTTAAATCTCTGAACACCACTCAGGAGTCTCAGAACACCAAGTTTTGTTTGCCCTTAAATTTTGGGAGGGGTTAAATCTGAGAAACAAAACTCCAAAATAAATAACCAAGTAGATTTCTTCAGCAAGTGGACCACAAAACTGAAATAATCCAAGTGGCAAAGTTGGTTATATAAAAGTATTGTTCTGACAGCAGAGCTGAACACCGCGAACAGCAGAGCTACATTTAGAGCACTTAGGGTACTGCACCTTGGGGGTGGCAGGAGATGAAAAACTCAACATGAGCTGGCAGTGGTCACTTGCAGCCCAGAAGGCAGCCGTGTCTTGGGCTGTATCAAAAGCAATGTGACCAACAGGACAAGGGAGGTGATTCTGCCCCTCTGCTCTGCTCTCATGAGACCCTGCCTGGAGCACAATTCTGGTGCCCCCAGCATAAGAGCTGCTGGAGTGGATCCAGGGGAGGGTCACAAAACCTATCAGAGGTCTGGAGAAGCTCCCCTATGGGGACAGGCTGTGACAGTTGGGGCTGCTCAGTCTAGAGAAGAGAAGGTCATTTTCCCAAACCAGTATACAAGTTTCTTCCCTTACCTGAAGTAATTTCTAGACAATCATAGTAGCTACCATATCAGTTACAGACTGCACTCAGAGCAACTTCAGAAAAACAAAGCATTCCTAATACTGGAATTGCTGTCTGCTACTTTGGGGAGTCTTTGAGTGGCTCTTTTTGTAACTGGTTACCTGGGCTTAGACCACTGGGCTACGACCACCAAGAACACGGAGGAGGAGATGGAATTTTAAATTCTTTATCACTTTTTTTTTCCTAGCAAGATTTGACCTTGCAAGCAACAGTCTTTAGAAACCTGTGGCTACTGCTGTAAACTCAATAAAGCAGCATATAGGAAACCCAGACAAAAAGCTTGACAGCTAAAGCTCTTTTAGACAAGAAACAAGGAATAGAGGCTGTAAGAGTCCTTGACCATGATGTCAGCAGGTTAAACAAACTGAAGAAGCTATTTAATGACTTAAAGTGTTTACATTACTCTTGTCATGTGCCTTTTAGAGTATTTCCCCTTCCCCACTGGTTTTCATTCTTCTATTAACTATTAAAAAGACAAAATCACCACAGACTTGGTGGGCATCAAGTGACAATGCATGACACAGGTATTGAGATTGATTTCAAATGCTCTACATCTTTTACAACACACTTTAAAATGTTGAAACCTGCTAGAAGATGCTCTAGCATGGATGAATCTCTTTGCAGGGATTGCTTAGGCCACTTCTACATTGCACAAATACTATTACATAAAGATTTTTTAGTACAAGCAGTCAGACTGGAATTAATGAAGTATGGATAGAAATGTGCAAAGGCATCAGGAGCAACAATTAAAATAATAGCCTGTGGGAATAACAGGGACACTACCAACAGCAAGAAAATTAATTAACACTCTGTTATTTATATCTAGACCACAGTGGATATGATTCAGCAGTGGAAAAGTGCACTCTGATAATAAGAGGAGGCCTGTGCTATTCCTCCTCTTCCTCCTCATGGAATGACACCACGTTGCATGTGACATTCTTTTGCCTGCTGTCCAACAGGAAGACACACAGCAGCCTGAAAGACACTGTGAAATCTGGAAACCAATCTGGAAACCTCAAGCCAGCACAAAAGGCAATGGGCACCAGCCTTGCTTAGCATCTGTGACAGACAAAATGCTTAGTACAATGTGGCAAAAGGATCACACCACACCAACTCTTGATTTATGGGGGAGAAGTATTTTTCTGATCCTTATAGGATATCATAGAATCACAGAACAGCCTGGGTTGGAATCTGTGAGATCATTTTTTCCTGCAAGGTCCCACAAAGAGTTTTGTTACACCGATTTTTTACATCCAGCTGGAAAGACTACAGGATGTTAGGGGTTGGAAGNCAGGTCCAGAGAAGGGCCACAAAATGGTATTTTTTTAATATAACAACTCTTTTGTTGTAAACCAACATTTTTTTCCAACCTGCTTCTCAGAAGCAGGTGAACAATTTCAGCCTCAGTTTAAGATCTGCACACAAGAGATATAATTTTATCAGAAATTATTGAAGTTTGAGTAATCCATAAGAACTGGAAGTATAACTGGCAGACAGCAGTAACAGGTCCAGTGATAGTCTAGTCTCTAACAATATTTCATACATATTAGTTAATAAAATATAATCTCACATGCCTTCATTCTAATGTGGACAGTCCTAAATTCAAACCTGCAGCAAGCTATTAGGGTACAGCTTTGGTCTTCAGTAGATACTCCCATAATCAATGATTGATAAAGAATAGTGAAGGAATGAACAGGTACTGAATGTGCATTTTAGCTTAATGTTTTCCTGGGAAGTGAGAGCAGATATTGTCCAGTGAAGAAAGACACAGGATTAAGTATAATAATCATAGCATCACAGAATGGGCTGGGCTCCAAAGAGACCTCCAAAGCTCATCCAGTCCAACCCCCCTGCAGTCAGCAGGGACATCCTCCACCAGACCAGGTTGCTCAGAGCCCTGTCAAGCCTCACCTTGACCATCTCTAGGGATGATGAAATGCTTCTGTTCAGTATTAATATGTACAAACAAATCTTTCTTCATCCTAGTGGTGTAACTTGAGAGACTTTTAGAGGTGGAAGGATTTAACCTATATATCCATCTAAAACTTTGTGCTTGGGAGTGCACTTAATGCTAAACAACACAGGACACGAGAACTGATATCTTAAAAAGAGAAAGAGGCAAGGTATTTCAGACAGGATCCCAGGACGTTTGTGGCTGGAAGGGACCCCTGGAGATCTTCCAGTCCAATCCCCCTGCCAGAGCAGGACCACAGAATCCAGTGCAGGTTGCACAGGAACACATCCAGACAGGGCTGGAAAGGCTCCAGAGAAGAAGACTCCACAACCTCTCTGGGCAGTCTGTGCCAGTGCTCTGGGACCCTTACAGTTAAGAAGTTCTTCCTCATGTTGAATTGGAACTTCCTGTGCTGTAGCTTCCATCCATTCCCCTTGTCCTATCCCAGGGCACAAGCGAGCAGAGGCTGTCCCTGTCCCTCCCTTCCTGAACCCCAGCCCTCAGATATTTATAGACATTGCTCAGATCCCCTCTCAGCCCCAGGGCTCTCAGCCTTTCCTCATCAGGCAGTGCTCCAGTCACTCCAGCATCCTTGTAGCCCTCCCTTGGACTCTCTCCAGTAGATCCTTGTCCCTCTTGAACTGGGGAGCCCAGATCTGGATGCAGTATTCCAGGTGGGGCCTCACTAGGCCAGAGTTACTCAGCTACTGACTGATACAGAGAAGAGTATATATTTTAAAAATATTTTTAATAAGCAATTAATATTTAGCATTCTTAATAAGGAAGGACTTAGATTATTTGTCCCCAAACACTGAAATTCTCAAAATATGTGAGGTACAAGGAGTGAGAATTTTAAGTGGAAGTAAAGGAGAGAGAAATGGGGCAGTGACAGCATTTGAGCCAGTCAAGATGCCAAAGAGAGAGACAAAGCAGAGGAAAAAAATAAATGGAGGAGCTGGCTGAAAGCTGAGCAGGGTCAGGGATTAAGATGAAAGGAGCAGAGGGAGAGCTACAAAACAACAGACAGTGAAAGAAAGGTGATGGAGATTTAGGAGAAGAAACAGACTGTGAAAGGATTCCAATTAAGATTTTAATGCACCACAAGTATGACTCAGAAAGATTTTCTTGGCAAACTATATAATCAAAGAGCTTAAACAGCTGTACTTATCTGAGAGGGCAGATTCCTTAGGACAGAAGCAATAAAAAATAATCCTGACGTTAAGACTTTGCCTGTCAACACATTTAAGCATGTGAGCACTGAATGTGTACAAGTGGAAGGGCAATCAGCCTGTCACCACTCAACAAAAGGTGTCATCAATTAGCAGGTGAAAGTCTGTGTTCAAGAGCAGTAAAAACTGCAGGATCACACAGCTCAGAGTCATTCAGCAATCTCCACACACTTGTGCAAAAGCAGCCAGATTCATATTCACAGCTAATGATAGCAGCAGCAGCCAGTCTGACACCTACAATTATTCCATAATTCGCCTCCCAGAGATCTACTGCTCCACTGGTTCATGTCCTGTAACAACAGATACCTCCTGTCCGGTTTAACCAGGGCAGGAACAGAAGGCAAGCACTGAGCACTCTTTGCAACAGTCAAGCACTCAGCAGACAGGAGCTGACAGAAAGAGATTACTTGAGTTCACGGTCTTGGAAGCTTGGCATCAGTACTCCCAGTGCCTTCACTGAGTCCTGAGGAAGCTGAGCTACTCTGAATCACACAAGCTTTCAAAAGCTCCAGATGGCTGGTTTCTAATGCAGCTAGACCTGAAGGGCTTCCACATGCCTATGGAGACCCCAAAGCCATGCTACTGAATCTGTATCACTGTGGTGTTGGGAACACTGTTCAGTGTCCTCAGAGGCACAGACCTAGAGTGACTTTAGTCTCAGTATAGTGACTACAGTCTCAGGAACTGATCGCCAACCCTTGCAAAACTGAGTTTTCACATATGCTCAAGTCCCACCACCAGCAAGAAGGGCTCTAGACAGGGTCTTTTCTTATGCTAGCAGTCAGCTAGCACATTAATCATGTGGGTTCTCTTTACTGTGGCACTCTCTGATTCACAAATGGTCTTCAAGTGGTCCCAGAAGCTCTCTGGAAAGCACTGCAGCCACATGCAGAGAGCACTGGGACATGTTTCAGCCACCTCTGGTACCAGAATCTGAGCTGTGGCACTGGCATTGCTTTGCACTCTCCCTAAAATGATGTCAGTTGGACTCAATGACCTTAGAGTTCTTTTCTGAGCCAAACCCTTCTGTGATTCCATGACTGAAGGAACGGGTGGGAAAGTGAAAAAGAAGGAAATGAAAGAACATTACAATGGAGGAAGTCTCAGAAGTGGACTTCTAGAACAGCTGCATTTCAACACCACTCATTTCCTTTATCCTGTAGAAGGCTCAGTAAAGGGCTGGTTAATTATAGCAGTCTTGAAACTGCTGATCAGGAGCAATACAGAGAAGAGACAGAACTTCATATCAATAGTTACCACCTACATTTCTTTTTAAATACAGTCTGCATTTATCCATATTTTAACAAGTCTCTGCTGAAATGCCAAGCAACACTTCACAGCCTCAACTCTGACACATTTACATGTTAAAACCAGTCAAGGTTGGGGACAGCTTTTTCTATTTTTGTGAAGTGTTAATTTGGAAAAACTTTTTTTTTTTTTTTTTCCCCAGGCTTAGACAGTCAGTGGTGCACTAACGTCTGCAAGATGCTACCTGCATGTGGAGTAACACTTGCACCTTAAGAGGACTGTACAAAGCACCAGAAGCAGCAACAAGTGCCTGAGCCTTAGCAAGGCTTGCTTGAACCCAAAGAGCTGTACTAGGAAACAAAAGCAAACACTTCTCATTATGTAACCTGGCCCTTTTCATTGGCCTCGGTCAGCCCTGGCAGGACAAAACAAAGCCTTAGGTGTCTAAGTACCTAACAAGCAGTCTGCTTAATTCACTTGAAAGTATTTCTGTCATTCCATTAATTTTTGCAGCTGTTCCATGCAGTCCTATTACATTATTGAGAATAACAAACTAAATGGGCTGCAGTCTCCTGAAAATTCGAAGCCCAATGACAATGTGGCTCATTAGCCAAATGGATTTTTGTCAGATGAAGGGTTCCACCGGCATGCTAATCAAGCAGATATAAATACCAGCCATTACTGCAAGCCAGCAACCTGCAGGCTGCCACTCTTGCATTTAGTTTAAAAATAAAATTACAGCTTAGCAGAATTTAATTCTGGAAAGCATCCCTATTTAAATCCATCCTAAGCACATCGCTGCTGTCAGCCTTGCTGCACGTTAAGCACCGCTCTTGCAAAGGATCATTTTCTCTCTTAAGGCACAGTGATAAGACACAAGCATGCTAAAGCATACCCCTGCATGAACCTGCCAGCAGAATGCTATTGCTCATATTCTTTCAACATCTTCAACCAAAGGAACCAAAGGAGAGGCAATGCTTCCTTTTCTTTCTGTTGCTCACAGTTCTGTTGTAACAGTAAACCTGTTAGGTGGATTCATGGAATGGTTTGGGTTGGCAGGGACCTCCAAAGGGCAACTAGTCCAGCCCTCACCACTCTCTCAGGAAAGGATGTTTTTCCTCGTGTCCAATCTAAATCTCCCCTGGCACAACTTCAACCCATTTCCTCTTGTCCTATTGTGGGTTATGTGGGAGAAGAGACCAACACCAGCTGCACTCCAACCTCCTCTCAGGTGGCTGTAGAGAGTATGATGAGATTCTGAACCAAAATACAGATTAATTTTTTAATTTTTTTTTTTCCTAAAGGAATAACCCAAATTTAAATTAATTTGGTTTCATGGATATTAACCATACTGCTGCAGTAAAAGCTGTCAGATCATTTACAATACAGTTATTGGTGTTCAATTGCCTAAGTGAATGTTACTCAAAATGTTGCCAAAAATAATGTCAGACTGGATCTTAGGAAGAAGTTCTTTGTTAGGAGTGTGGTGAGACTCTGGCACAGGCTGCCCAGGGAGGCTGTGGCTGCCTGCTCACTGGGGGTGTTGAAGGTCAGGCTGGATGAGGCCTTGAGCAGCTGAGTCTAGCTGAGAGGTGTCCCTGCCCATGGTGGGGAGGTTGGAAGGTTGGAAGAGATGAGCTCTGAGGTTCCTTCCAACCTCTCTGATTTTATGATACTGCAGTCCATAAAGGTGTGGATTATTCATGGTCACATGTGCCAGCTCTGTATCTTTGCCTCAGACAATCCCAGGCCATCTAGACTTGTCCATTCTGAACACTTTGGCATCCATTCCAAAGATCTCATGGAATAAAGAACAGCAATTCAGAATTGTGCTGGTTTGAGCTAATTGGAATATTTTAATGGAGAAAATTATCCTATAGGCTGTGAAGGTAAACAATGGTGATGTCTACTTCACTCATAGGCTTGCTGAGATGTTTACAAAAACATAAGAGCGTCTCGAGCGGGCAGTCTGGGTCACGGGGCACAGCTTCTTGGGCTAACAGCTTCTTGGGCTCTCTAGCAGCNGGGGGGGCAGGGAACTCCCAAACCATCACTTCTTTTCATCTATGAAATTATCTTACAGGGTACTGAAACAAGTGGCAGAGAAAATTTCTTATAAACAAGCAGAGTAGGAGCATTCTTTCAAAAGGTACAGAGAGAAAGGCAGAAGCCACACGGAGAAACGTGAAAGGAACCAAGCAGGGTCCTGAAGGACCTGTGGGAGCATAGCAAGGCCGAGTGGTGAGTAAGAAAGCAAAGCAGTATGCAGCACAGCTGGTTCATGAACACATCACCAAGGGGATGGGTGGAAATACCTCCACGACTATGCAAAGGCATGGCTGTGTAAATATGAGTATCATTAGGTGTTGTTTTCAGCAGCTAAAGCCCAAGCAGACCTGAATTCCAAGCCACCTTTGATTTGTCCCACTGGAACACTCAGCTGGCAGCCACATTTGCACATTTAACACCAGTTCTGATGAAGGTTCCACACAAGAGAACCCAACCCTCTGATGACAGAGCTGCAACTTATTTTGCAAAGCTAATTGAACTTGCTTTTGTGCTCTGGCACTGACCATCCATATATTAATGTCTCAAGTCAGTCACAGCCTTGTGTATAGCCTGAAAACTCCCTTGAGCCTCTCGTCACACCTAAGCCACAAGAAGAAAGCTTAAAGTCCCTGCTCTGGGCCACAAGGGTGGGATGACTGCAGCTGACTGGGGTGAGAGAAACTGTGCAACACTAGCCTTGCTGGGAAGGTTTTGATAGATGCATAAAGTGTGTGCTGGCAAATCTTAGCAACTATAACTAGGCAAGAATTATCCAGGCCAAAGCTACTCACTGAACTGTGAGCATCCATCCAGTGAGTCCCATAAACCACACTGGAAAAGCAGTGGGTTGCAAGCATGGTGCAGGCGTGCAACGTGAGCACATCCTGCACGACTGCTCACACAAAAGGCATCTGCACAAAATGAAAGGCAATTACAGAGGGGACGTAAACTAGGTCTTGAAAGTAAGCAAGTATGGACAGAAATATCATGGAAGAGAGGAAATGAAAAAACCAACCAAACCACAAATTAATTTAATTTGAAAAATCCCAGGCTGTCCTGGATTTAAAAACCCCAACATTTCATTTTGGAGCTGTTAGAGAAGAAAGTCATCTCACTGGACTTCACTAGGACAAAGGTATCTCCTTAACCTCTTACCAAGTTCCTGTCATTCTGGAAATATGGAATAGCTTCAAACCATAACCTCTGAAAAAAGCCTCTAAACTTTCCTTTCTTACTGGCCACCAAAATCTGAATGGAATGTAAACAAATCTTCTGTCTGGGTTGCAAATTGATATAGTTTAAATGTTATGCAGCATTGATGAATCACAGAATGTTAGGG
>VWYK01124202.1:0-11533 GCA_013399775.1 Semnornis frantzii
GATGATCTTTAATGTCCCTTCCATCCAAACCATTCTATGTTTCTCTCGGATATGTATCACAAGACTTAGAAGGTTTTCAGGATTTTTTTTTTTTTTTTTTAATGCAAGTACATATGCTTTCTTATGTTCAGCTTTTTTTTTTCATACAGATCATGCAAATGAGCAAACACATGAAATGCAGCAGTGGTGTCACCTACCGTGTTCCTAAAATCACTGTCATTATGGATGGAGAGTAGGTGTCTAATTGTGTGCAGAACCATCTGAAAATGTGCTTACAAATACCACAGCTACAAACTCCCAGTGTGAGTTATCTGTTTTAAACAACCTGAACAAAATGTTCCACTCCTCTTAGTTGCCCTCTTGTAATTCTATACTCATAACATTTTAAATGTAGGTAAAATTTATCTTGAAAGCAGACAGATGTGCATACAGTCTAGTAGATAACTTTCACGTCAGAAACAAAAACAATACAAATCATCTTTCACAGTGGTCCCATTTCTTTCAGTACTGCTGAGGAAGCAGGAGTCAACACAACATTCTTCACTTCCTGCAGCTTTCCTTTTGGCACATTACATTGCACTCAAGTGTGTTGATCACACCAGGTAATATCACCATCATCAGGTTGTGCATTTGGAAAGAAATAGGAGAAAATTTGGAAGAGTAAAGAAGTTCTTTCTGGAGGAAAGTTTTGTCATATAGACTCTTGCCCTGACTTTACCTCTTCAACTTACTTCTAGCTCAATAAAAGTGCTGTAGTATGAGTGTTCCACTTGAGGTACTCTGTGAACCTGCTGCATACTCACCCAGAGAAGTGAGAGACCATTAAAAGCGTAAATCCCACCAATAAAAGCTAAGGCTTCCAGCACTGAACTCTTATCCAAACACATCTACTTACTCAGGATTATGTGTTCTTGATCTTTTTCAACAGGTGTTCACTTAAACAAACATGAATGCTCTGAAAAATCTCTTAGCACCAAGAAGATTAAACAAATGATACTGAATTTTCATTTCTTGTATATACACCATCCTCAGCTATTCATACACTTCCACTTACAGCAATGAATTAGGGTTCTAAAAGACTGACTAAAGCAGCAACACATTCTGTGTTTGAACAAGTAAGATTTAGTGATAAAAGCCAGCAACTGCCTTATAACATCCAGGGTAAGTGTCTCTTACTAAATGTACATGTTTGAAATTACTGTAAGACAAGTTGTTCTGTTCTCCAAACAAAGCAACTCATGAAGAGAAAGTGAGGCATACGGACAATGAGTCAATTCTTGGGAACCACAAAGACAGAAGTCATATTCATTGACAATCCTGACACCTAATGAGGTGTGAGTAAGTCTCTGTCTCTGCACTAGCAAGCTAGAAGACTTGTCCCCAGTGAGGATCAGACACAGAGGTTCCAGTTCTCCTTGTGAGTGGCTATTCCCTGAATATCAGTTAAGTCTTTGAGATTTTACTTCATAGTGGCACTGATGAGCATTCCACAGGAGAGAGAGTCAGGGACTTTCGCTGAGCTGAGGTTCAAAAGCCGCTCTGCTAAAAAGGACTCCCAGAGACATCACTTTTAATAAAGTACGACCATGGGAAAGCTTGCCCTTCTTGCTAGATCTAAGGTAAAGATTGTCTAAGGAATAATCACCTCTAAAAGAAAGGAAGGAACTGGGGTTCTAGAGAGTTAAATCTTTCCCCCTATGTTGTACAAAGAGAAACAGAGTGCTGAACAGGTTCCATTTATAAAGCTCAGGAAGATCAAAAGCATCCCTAGATCTGAAAAGATACAGGCAGAAAATTTATACAGTAAAATTGCTACTTTTTCTCACCCTTCTTCCTGTGATGTCAGTAAGATAGTATGTTTCATCGAAGTTGAGGAAATCTTATTTAGAAGTGAGATAAGTAAAAGTTGTCAGTCATTTTGGAATAGTAACTTCACGGGATAAGAGATAAAGGCAGCAGATAGATGGTGCACAACAGGACTGGTCAGGGACTGAAAAGCACATTCCTGACTCCCACTAAGCTTGGTGCTGTGTGGAAGTTAGAAACCTCTGCCTCAGAAGGAGCAGTATCTTGCCACTAATCACACAGCATCTCAACACTTCTAAGCAGGTCTAATTCCTGTGGAGTTATGGCAAATAAACTCTATTTGGGGAAGCCAAAATAGAGGCTGGCACACACACCCAGGGAGGGACGATGAACCCTTATGTCCAGTATTATTCTTAGAAGTTTAGTTCCTTCTGGGGATGAAACACCATAATCTATTCAAACTCCTGCATTCACTGCACTGCAAGACTTCAATAGCATTTCAGCAAATTCCAAACTGCATGGCTTGGTTTTGAAACAGCTGCAATTTCCTTCTCTCTTCTCAGAGAGGATGACATTTAACAAGACAGTGTGAAGGTTCAAGAGTATTTTCTGTAAGTCAAAATAAATCACACAGCTAGAACAGCAGAAATGCACATTTTTGTGGGCTAAATCACTGCCATTGGGTTGTTGTAGAATGCTGAATGTACATTTTTATCCAAAGAGAGTAGGAGAAAAATCAGCAATAGAACTCCTGCTTGCTGGAGTACTTGCTGGAGAACTGGAAGAGTATGGCTAGTTACAATGAAAGCAAAGTGTTCCAATTTCTCATTAATACCCACACCCACCACTGGCACCCACAGACCCAGTCATCAGAAATGTTCATTTAGAAGCAGCGATGAAACAATTTCTCATCAAAAACTGATCTGCCATCTGAACCTGTAATTTCTCCACCAATTTTCAAGTGCCAAACATATCGCAAGCCCTCCAGACCTCAATCAAAGCTGGTGATGTCAGTTAGAAGTTCAGAAACCAGGTCACATTTCAAAATATTTCTGAAGATTTTACTTCAAGAGTTCTGAAAATCCTGTTTGGTTTCAAAGCTTGGGGATTAGAATTTGCAGGATACACAAGGAATGCATGCAAACAAGATGAAAGGGAGTTCTATTGCAGTGCTTAATTAGACAGAACTCAGTTTTCATACGTCACTGGAATAAAAAAATGAAGAGCATACTGGAAGAAAACAAATTTTCATTCCTTGGAACTGACAGCTATTACATGAATGCTAAATAGTCACTTACTAGATAAACCCTAAACCCTAGCCCCTAACCCTAAAGTCCTCACCTAACCCTAACTGCCAAGCCCTAATCCTAACACTAATGTCCTAACCGTAAAACTAACCCTTAATAGCCTAACTCAGAAGCTCTCCAGACCTTTCTCTTTGTTCGCTAGACCCTTTGTGGAGTTTATTCTTGACCAGAATTTGAAGGACTTGCTCCTAAACCCATCAAAACCATGGCTGAATTTGTGCAGGCAAGAGAACGTGAGCAAACACCACCGATCTGCTGCGGTAGGTGACAATGGTCCAACTTGGAGCCTTTGGCAGAGAGCTATATTAAAATATTCCAATTAGCCTTAAACCAGCACAATAGGTATGATCCTTCTTTCTGTCCACCTAATAAGACTTCCTCTTTTTTTCCCTTTTCCAGCTGCTTATGTTTTCACCCCTATTTATCTTTTCACGCCAGGCGGTGCTGGCCCGAGGCTACAACCCTCTCACCGACGGCGACACCTTCCTTAGTTGTTCCCTGTTTATACAGTTTTTACGCATGCCCCAGCTCTCAACCGCTTCCTGGTGACTCTGAGCATCGTCCTTACCGTGAATGAGAACTGGCAGGGCTCTACATGCCACGCCCCTGCCATAGATTTAACCGCATCTGATCCCTTAAGGAGCCTCTAGGTTAGTAGCCCCCAGCCATCCCTCGCCCTCAGAGCTACCCTGCACACAGCCTAATAGAGGTCTGGCCCAGTGCTACCACCACAAGGGCAGTTTCAAGGTAACTTTTAACGCTGCGATGAGCCCAAGCACGTACTTTCCAGATGCGCGGAGGAGCTCTGCAAGCGGCTCGTGTTAAAAGATTGAACATGGCGGCTCTGGGGAGGCGGAGGCAGTACCCTAACACCTCCCCGGCTCCCGCCCTCCGTCTGAGGCGAACCCGCGCCCCACCGCCGCAAGGCATCCCAACCCCACGCCTACCCGTACGTCACGCGCCCTCAGAAGACTGCAGTTCCCAGCAGCCTGCGCGCCGCCTCCTCCTATTGGCTGACGCCGGCAGGAAGCAGTGGGCGGGGTGAAGCGTGAGGAGCGCGAGACCAGCAGCGGCCGGAAACGGAGCCTCAGGTTGGGCTGGGGGTTAGCGGGGGGGGGCCCGGCCTCGGGGTAGTGTAGGTGCTACGGGGCGCGCTGGCCGAAGTCCGGCCCCTTATATCGGGGGGCGGGTTAGAATTGAGGAGAGGGAGCCGGGAACGGCTGCCTGGGGCCTGGCCAGGGGGTGGGGTGCCGAAGGGGAACACAGTGCAAACGGGGGTTCACTGCACACAGGGGATTGTGCCGAGTTGATGAGGGTGCTGAGGCTTGTGGGTTGGTAAGTGTAACTTGAGCCCCACTGCAAGGGAAGAGCCGTAGTGGCATGGAGCTGGGAATCTGCATTTTTTAATTAACTTTATTTGTAGAAACAGTGTACTGCCCCCGTGACGCTGTATAGTGCATAGAAGTATGCATAAGGTGTTTCCCTTAGGTGAAGTCAAGGGTACTTTAAAGTACTGTAGAGATTACTTTGCTGACATGACATTTATATTATGCTTATTGAGGGTCATTTCTTTCTCATTTCTAAAAACCTAATTCCTCCAAGGAGTCCAATATGGAAGAGTTTAAAGACGCAAGTACTCCTGAAAAATTGCTTGATCAGTTACAACTTTCTGATCAGAAGTCTTCAGAAACTGGCCCCAAAGATACACAGAATCCCCAAAACACTGAACATGGATGTACACCATCTTCAGCCAAAGATCCCACAACAGACGAGAGTTTCCATGACTGTCATGACTCATTTGATGCAAAAGAACCTGTGCTGGATGATGAAGGAAATTTACAGAATGATGAGAATAGCTCAAGAAAGCAGACAGAACTAGATGAAGAATACTTACTAGAACTAGAAAAAGATATGCCAGAGGAAGAAAAACAGGTAATCCAAAGTACCAGTGTTGAATGTAAAAGGACACGTTGTCAGTGTTGGAATTCAGTTTCTGAATGATTTGTGTGTGAAAATGGACCTTTAAAACTCACTAGTTTTACTGTTCTTAATGTCTCCTTTTAGGTAACAGATATTTTTGTTAGTTTTCCTTACTGTTCTTAACCATCACGTTCCATGGCAGACTTTTGTCTTTCGCCAGTGCGTAAAGTTACTGTGAGTCAGATTATAAGAAGCAAGATTTCCCTGTTTCATGGTACTTACAGTGTGTGTGTGTGTGTGTGTGTGTGTGTGTGTGTGTGTGTGTGTGTTCATTGTTTTCACTCAATTAGTTGCAAGGTGTTTTTCTGAAACTCAGCAGGTTTCAGGATAGCTTTCCTATCTGAAAGGCCAGTTTATGTAATACAAGTAATTAGGAATACTTTCAAATTTAATTCCATAGATTACTTGGTTTTAATCAAACAAACACATCAGATGTGTGGGCTTCTTTATTTTCAGTATGGTTAGGTTGAACAAAATGTTTTGCTAACAAACTGGGTAATGTTGGGTGTAATTAAACAGGTCATAGGGAGGGTCCAACAGTGTCTATAAAGGTGCTTGCACCCCTGTAAGTCTCTGTGACCCCTTTTTTTTGACCCTCACTCAGTGAGGCTGACTTGACAGCTGTCAATTTCCAATGTTCTGAGATACTGTGGTCATCAAGTAGGTAAAAAAGAAAAATAGATATTTAGATATTTTTTAATTCTTTTTTCTGACTTTGAGAAAAGTTGTTAAAATTGTGGCTTAAATAGTTCCTTTGCTCCTAGTGAGGGATTTCTGAGTGAAATTCATCACTGAAGGCAAAAAGGTGATTTTTCATCTGTAGTACAGATCATTGTGTTAATGTACAAGTACCTTGAGGTGGAAATGCAATATGGGACTAGTGGGGAATCAAAACATGAAATATTATCTCCCTGAAGTTGGAATGAACCTAAATCTTAACACTTTTCTACTGCTTGACCTTGTGGAAATCACTTCATATGTATCTTGATCTGTGACTCAGTTTTGACCTCTGTAAAATGGGGATAATGATACTTGCCAGTTGTGATACTTGTGAGATCCAGTAATGAATAAGGGAGGGTGGAGGTGAGTCTATGACTGTTAAAGAGTTATCTAATGCATTTTTTGTGCCAAAAGTGTCTCTGGAGGTCACCTGCCTGTTCCAAGTTAAATCAAATAGATGGACCTGCACGGAGCCACACACACATCTCAGAACCTGGGGGACTGCACAGCTTCTCTGGGTCCATGTCTTAGTGTTTAAGTAACCTCATGGTGGAAACATTTTTCCTCCTGTTTAATTAGAATATCCTTTTTTTGCACTTGTGACCACTTGCCCTTCTTTTCCTGCATGCCTGTAAGGAGAGTCAGTCTCCATTTTCTCTTGCTATGAAGCCTCCCCTGAGCCACCTTTTCCTAAGGCTGAACACACTTCGTTCTTCTAGGCTGTCTTACTTAAGTCGTGGTCTCAAGCATCCTGAGCGTCCTGGAAGCTGGAGTCCCTCTGGAAAGTTATTAGCTGTTTTTTTTTTGCTGTTGTTGTTGTTAGTTGGTTTGGTTTGGGTTTTTTTTTTGGGGCAGAGTGGAGAGGGCAAAAATCACTTTCTCTGACCTACATTACATTGTCCTTGCATTTTTTCAGTTTAGACTAAACGGTCCTTATTCTCTTGTTGTATTTATTGTGTGTACAAATAGCATTGTCATCATGAGTCATAATGAAGCTTCTGCAGTAGCCTATAACTTGAGAGTTTCATAAACAAAATGATAAAAGCTATGAGGAAATTATGCCATAAACTCTAGAAACAGCACCAGGCTGGGAAATTTGGTGTCTTTGTTGTTGTCCTGCTCTTGTTTCTGTTGTATTGTTAGGTAATCATATAATGCTTGCCTTCTGTAAAATGAGCTAAAGAATCACGAATGTGGAATATAAAGATTTAGCTTTGTGGATCTCCATTGAAAGGTGCTCTGAGAATACAAGTGATAACTGTTTGAAACTGGAAAGATTTCTTTAGAGAAAGTATTGAGACAGCTGCAGTTCTCCTATTTCTCATTGTTTATTTCCAGTGGTCAGTTGTCTTACAGCTTGGTTTATGACGATACCAAATGAAATGGAGGAGATCCCATCTCTTTGTATCACTATAACTATTAGATTTGCAATACTTACATCATGAACTTTATGTTGCACAGAGAGCTTTTTGAGTGGATTATCGAGGCAGTCTTTAAATTACACCTACTTTTTCCCCCGACAAAACATTGTTGGTATCTCTTACAAGCAGAACTTGTGAAATTCAGAATCCAAAGAGAAATTGGAAGCTTAACAGCAGCTATTAAAATTGAAGTAACCTTTCCTCATGGTCTTCCCCTGCATCACTTTATTCTCTGTATAGTAAAACCACACAGATTAGTCATTACTGAACTCTCCTCATAGTACTTGGAACGATGGCTACAAGTGTTATGTTATTTTTTTAAATGAAACATTACTTCTAGGTTGTTTGTGAAAAGAATCTGTTAAATAATGCCACTTTTATGAAAAATTACTGCAGCTGTGGTCTTAAACCAGCTGCTGTGCATCCATTTATTCAGAGGTTTTAAATCATTTTAAACCTCCTTACAACTACTCAAAAGGATGTTTTTAAGGACAGTGGGTTTTTTGTTGTTGTTGTTCCAGCAGGACAAAATGAGGCAGAAATATTCAGAACTCATCTCTGACTGCTTGGGAGTGACCAGACACTGCAGCAGTGCTGTGTTTGCTACTTGGGCAGTCCTTGATCAGTTATGCTCGGCCCCCTGCTACCTCCTTCATTGTGCTAGCACACCTCTCCCTGGGAGTGTGCAGTGAACCAGTTATGAGCAACGATTCAGATGAAAAATAATGCTGCATTTTTAGATCAAGGGCACTGCTGGTAAAAGTAGACATCAAATGGCAGCCTCCTGATGGCACACAGGGGTAGATGGATTATCTTCATTTAAATTACTTACCTAAATAAGAAGAACTTGCTGTGAACTGTGCTTGCTGCAGCAGTCATAAACTACTCACTCAAGTCATAAGAGAAGCTAGATGTTAGCCCTGTTCAAATCAGATTTGTGGAGGTACACCTCAATACTTACTTGGGATTTTTAAAGTAAGTCCATTGTTATGTCTTAGCAACTTTAATAAATAAGTTATTTTGAATGTTGTCCTCCAGTAATTAATTTCTAGGAGAGAAAGTATCTAATTTCTTCTGGAGATGAAAAGCAAGATTCTACTCCTTGCTTGGTGAATTTATGCAAATCCCGGGTGCAAGCTTTCATGGTAGCATTTCTGAGTAGAAATTCTCACCTCTGCAGAAGCTGCTGCAGAGATCAAGGTGAAGGAGCAAGCTGTTGTGTATTTTCCCTCAATTATATTTCTAGAGCTTCATACAGTAAGATTTCTATTTAAGCAACAGGAATTATTTCCTGTACCAATTCCATAAACCTTCTCTGCACAGTGAACCAAAATAAGAATTTGAAGGGATGCTAATTCACAAACCTGCAAGAAATATTCTTTAAAATAGATGTAGTACAGAATCTTGTTACTTGCCTGGACTTGCAACTCTAAGCTTTTTATGAATTAAGCAGCCTAAACCAAAACTGACTTTTATAAGATTTTGTTGTTGTTTCCAAAGCATGCTGATTACTGCCTTAGCAGAAGCGCTGAGCAGTAAATTGCTTTTTGATGCATTACAAACAGATTTTTCTGGTTAGTTGTCATTGACAGTGATGGCTTTGACGTTGGTCTAGTCTGCAGAATTAATCAGAAGACACTCAACAGCTGTTACATGGTAATTGTTTCAGTCTGACCCGGTCCTCTTCTGGAGAGGCACCCATTAATTATGAGTTTATCCAACAGCAAGATTTGAATCCTTCATGCTTTTCCATTGTGGCAGATGTTGTCTTGTTCTTTGGGCCTTGTCTGGCGAAGACTTAATCACCTGGCTTAGTAAACTCTTATTTTGGTTATAGAGCACTCCTTTCTAGATGCTTTAAGACCCTGGAATAAATATCTAATATTGCTCAAAAGCAGTTCCTATCTTTGGGCTCTTGCCTGTGTAGTAGAGCTACGGCTGGATGCCATCATGCTCAGCTCCTGTTTTAACGCTGGGAAATATGTCAGCCAAACAAGGAACACAGCTTTAGCAATGAAAATTCTTGATTAGTGTCTTACCTACTCTGTAAGAATTAAGTGAAACTCATATTTGAGAAATGGTACTTTTGAGTTACACCTTCTTTCAGTTGTTAGATTAAACAGTAAAACTTCCTTTTAATTTTGTCCTGTTTTCCTCAGAAGTTCTAGGATGTGTTAGAGAACATTGTCTTAATCAGTAACCTTCTTTCAGCTGCTCCTCTCCTTATTCTCTTCCTTGTGCTTCAGGTTGCTCCCATTGTTCTTTCAGAAATTATAGCTTCTGTGTGGAATTTGCTTTTCCAGGAATTAAAGAATGGATCTGGGATTTCTTCTGAGACAGCTTCTTGAGTGTAGTTGTTCATTTCAGCATGTGATGTTTTCCTAGTTCCATCTGTCCCATTGTAGCCTCACCTCTGTCAAAGCTGATGTTTTTTTATATGGTATTTACAAAATAAAAGCTAAAGTACAAAATGGAAGGTGGGATGCCGCAAAATCCTCAGGTGTTGATACTTGCAGATGGCCTCAGAACACTTTCCAGGAAGAACTGTGTGCTTGGACCAAAAATCCAGGTTATTAATACACGAGACAATACAACTGACTGTGTATTAGTATAAGTTGTTGCATAAATTACTGGCAAATACCAGTAAGGAATTTAGCTTTCGTCAACAATTCTCATCAGCATTGAGAATTATTTTTATATAGCAATAAAACTTGCAAGACAATGAGATTTTTGAAGGCATCCCAATGGAATCTTTTGAAATGCAATTAAAAGGTGATCCCTTTATTCAGATGACCTAATTTATTAACCTGAATCCTGTGTGCAGTGCAGCACCAATACAAAAGGTGTTATTGTTTTGGTCAAATCAGAGGACAAGATACATTGCTAGACTGAAATGGCTTTGTCTTCTGACTTGCAAAATGGAACAAACTGTTACATATTTCTGATGTTAATCAAACTTGGAGAAGAACATTTGAGAAGTACATCTGTATCTAGTAGAGTAATTAATTCCTAGTGCTGGTGGGAATCACTTAGATGAAATGAAATCTTCCTGTCATTTTTTAACTTTTTAAGCAAGCATAAGTCTTCTTCTGGGTGACAGTTCCCTGGAAAGAGTGAGAAAGTATACTTGGATCTTCCTTTCAGTACTGCTGTCTGATTTTTAGTCTTACATTCACTTTTGCATTTCTCTGGATGATGCTGGTAGTGCCAAGCTGAGACCTTTTTGACTTGTGATGATGGATTGTGGTCAGCCTCATTTATCTGCCTGAGGCTGTTGCTTCTGGAACAGGAACAACTGAGTGGCACCCTGTCACTTAGGAATAGTCACCGTTAGTCTGACATGTTAACTTAAACTGACTGTCAAGGATGGATGTGACCTGTTGTCTCTGGAATTGCTGTTCCCAGTTTGAGGAAAACACGGAGTTACAGCAAGCAGAGATCAGCCAGAGTCTGGCAGTGTTTATTACTGTAACCCCTGAGTTGAAGAGGGCAGATTTAGCAGTATGGGCAACTGTAGCAGGGTTTGAAAATGGCTTTTTTGAGTGGCTACCACCTTAAGTTGAAATTAAACTCTCCTGAAGTGCACGGTACAGCAATAGCCTTTCACAACTGCAGGGGGAAGCAGATGACTACTAATGGATAACTTAGAATTGGCATTGGAAACTGAAAAATATGCTCCTTGCCTGTTTAAATTCCTTGCCTCTGTGCACCCTTCGAACTCCAGTAATTTTAAATTGACTGCTGCTTGGTGACCTTACTAAAGGGTACAAGATGCAGATGTGCATTGTCACACTGTATAAATAGCCTCACAGGGAAGAGGGAATCTGCATTTGCTGCTCTTGACAAAACTGGAGCCAAGAACAGTTCCCTACCAATGTTAAATCAATTGATCAAATAAAATGCATAGGAACAGCCAGAGGAAGCATAGTTGGAAGCACTGCAAACCAAGGGTGTTTGTCCTTTGGCTCTCAGCAGTTGTGTTTAAAGATTTCACTTCCAGCATTTTTATTATATCGGTTACTTCTGAAACAAACAGTGCAAGTGTGTAGGTTGCTTCTTTCTCTGATAATAGAATAATGTTTTAGTGCTTTTATTTTTAACCCTGAGGTTTTTGGCACAGCAGCTAATGTCAAGGGACTGTATTTGATGCTCTTTCTTTTGAATTATTGTACTTTATTGTCAGAAGACCAAGCTGTCTTAGTTTCTTCAGAGTATGAATGATTGCAGTTCAGTATCCAAATCTGCAAATATTTTCAATCAGATTACTGGTTAACTGTAGTTACTACTTTTGGACTTTTT
>VWYK01124206.1:0-15766 GCA_013399775.1 Semnornis frantzii
TGAGGCATAGGAAGTTTTGTTTACACATGAGGAGGATTTTTTAAACCCTGTGAAAGTGACAGCAATGGAACAGGCTGCCCAGGGGGATTGTGGAGTCTGCTTCTCAACTTGCCTGGATGCATTCCTGTGTGATCTGGTCTAGGTGATCCTGCTCTGGCACGGGGGTTGGGCTGGATGAGCTTTTGTGGTCTCTTCCAGCCCCTGAAATTCTATGATTAGCAAATCCAACCACAAGCTTATAGAGTTCACAATCCCACCACTACTGCTAAGCTGCTACCCCTAAACCATGTCTGTAAGTACCACATCCCCATGTCTTTTAAATACCAACAGGGATCGTGACTCCACCACCTTTGTAGGAAACCTGATCCAATCCTTCATAACCCTTTCTGTGAAGAAATTTTTCATAATATCCAACCTGCCTCAAGTAATATTGAAATGGTTAGAATATTTTCATATATATCTTAACAACACTTACTGCTAAAAAATACAAATAAGCTCTGGTGCAAATACCTTCACAGACTACAAGAGTAAAAGAGTAGCTCTGCCCAGGGGAATGGGGACCTGTCCATGGCTCTGGGGTCGATGAGAACCACAGCACCCATGGAGCAATCTGTAGACAAACGCACACAAACAATAAAGAAAGAAAACAAAACATTTCCATTAGCTCTGCTGAGATCAGAACTAATGAGAGGATAGTCCTGGTGCTGGGTGTCCACAGCTCCTTTTTGCATCTGCATGTGATGGGTGAGGATGGAGCCTCATGCATGTGTGGTGCATGAACACTCAGCACCACACAAAATTCATACCTGGGAGCTGCTGCTCTCAACCTCTGCTTTCTAATTTTCTTCTTTTATTTTTCTTCAATTTTTGTTGCAGCATGCAAAAGTAAAATAGGAGGAAGGGATATGATGCACACAAGAGAGATCAGTTTAATGATGACTACATTCTATCAAATTCCCAGTGTTAATTGGTCATGTTTATCTCTTCAGTTGAAAAGAAACTTTATCAGGAATGTAATTTATATACAAGATAGCTGGGTTTATACCTCTTTATACAAAGCAGGCAATCCTGACATAAATCAGCATTAAAGCATTTAACCAATAAGCTGTTAACTCGTAAACCAGTAAGTCAGCTTCCAGCATGAGTCAAAAATCAGTCACTGTCAGGTTCTGCTCACTTGATGGGAGTCTCTAGGCAAATTCTCTCACATCTGGACCTTAAAAATAGATTTTTCTCCGTGTGTGGGGAATTTAGCTCAGATTCTCATCACAAAGTAGTCCATGTCGAGTCCAATTTTATAGTAAAGACACAGATGCACACAGGTGTGAGGCTTTTTATTTGTTTATCGGTTTGCCCTTTATTTATTTATTTTTTTGCTGTTGAAGGAAATGTCACTGTTTTATTTTTCATGAATATTGCACCACAGAGACCAAAAGTGTATGGGCTTCACCACTGTGCCTTTATTTCTGAGGTTCTCCTATGGCTCAGCACACAACTGTTCTTTACTATATTGGCTTATGCAGCTGTTTGCTTTTCAATTTTCTTAGTGTTACTTCCTACTGTACAGCCAAAGGCCTAAAAATAAAGGATAAAATGACAATAAAGGCTCCCAGGGTAAAACAAAAGGGAGGAAACATGAAAAGGACTTGTGAAGGAAAGGGCACAAAAGCACAAAGTACAAAGGAACCTAGAGTTGAAAGATTATAGAATTAAGGGGGGAGGGTGGGGAAGTGTGCTAATGTAATCTTAAAAATAAAAAAAGGAGGGAAATAATTCAAATGAAAAGCCATCAAAAGGAAGATAAAAAGGAGGAACATTTAAAGAAAAAAAAAAAAAAGAGGTATTTTTAGGCAGCCTGTTTAACCTGAGGGGACAGCCTGCAGAAAAGCCAGATGTAGTTTACTGAAATTATTAGTCTAATAAAATGTGTAACAGAGCAGAGAGCACCACAACGACACTTCGACTGGAGTACACACAACCACGTTCTCCCTCTCCTTTCATACCCAAAAGCTTTGTTTTGAGTAGATTGTGAGCAGGACTTTCTCAATGGGTGCTGTTCTATGCCAAAATACTGCCCCTGGGCCTCATCCTTATTTTCCTGTGATAAACATCAAAACCTCAATTTTCCTCTCCTTATAACAAATAGAGATATGATTTATGGACCTGTCTTGCCCCATGGGGAAAGAAGTTGTATTAAGGGTCAGTGGGGTGAGTTAAGGTCCTAACTCCTCCATATCTAGGGAAAGCAATGGGGATGCAGCTCTGTAGGACAAGACCAGTGTCTCCAGCCCTGCTTGCTCATTGCCCTTTACTGAGGCTCATCCCAACAGGTAGCTTTAATTATTTACATGCTGATCTTAGCAGGGTTAAAAATCAAATGGCTACTCTGAGGGCAGAAGGGGAGTTCAGTTTCATGGAAAACAGTAATTCATTTTCTACGTGATAATCTTTCATTACAGTACTACACTTAAAGCTAAGAAGTCTCTTTTCTTATTCAAAACTCTTATTTACAGCAATGCCAACTTTTCCTAAAATATTACTCTTGTTTTTTTTTGTTTTTTTTTTTGGCTGGGAATTGTTGTTTCTCTTAATTTTGGAAATGAGTTATTTTGAAAGATTAAAAGAAAAATAAAAGTGGTAGAGGGTGTTTAAATTATATCAATATAAAAAACTAAGAGAGTCAAGATCCTCAGTAGTAAAGAGAGTCTTCATTTCCCATTTAATTTCTTTGGGCCCCAAGTATAATGCAAAGTACAAATGCAGTTAAGGGGCTGTTGGATCAATTAACAAAAGAAATATCCATCAAGGGCTATTAATGATGAAGAAATTTATTTTTTTTTCCAATTAGGAAAGCACTAAGATTTTTTTTTAATTAGAAAACTACTAAGATGAGTCACTAAGACTACTTCGTTCTTGCCTTGATTTAATCTTGGTTTAGACCTGATAGAGCTGGTCTAGGTGCACCACTTCATGCAGCTTGGTATTTTAATGTCATAAAGCCTGAGCACAAAAGTCTTGAAAATACCTCTCTAAAGTGTTTATTATGGAGATGAGGTTGTCAGGCATGGCAACAGGAGAGTCAGATTATCACTGCTAGACATGCCATTAAGAGCAGAGTGTATGAAGTCTGTGTTTTATGCTGCACACGCAGCTCTGTCTAGATTAGACACAGAAAGAGATGGGAAATGAAGAAACTTCTCATTATGTCTGCACACAGGCAGGGAAAAGTCTTGGCAAGTGAGATAGATGGCCACAGAAATATCCAGAAGTGGTGACTGTGGCTGTAGGTAGGCTGGTTGTTTGTCCCTGACATTCATTAAAACTTTCTCATTGTGGGTTATGCACAGTCAAATCCTGTCAATGGCTGACTTAGTTATTGCTGGGATGGGGATAAGGGCAGAGGAAGAAGGCTGAAATCAGGGGAGACAGACTACAAGGAAATTAAAGGTGAAAAACAGACCACTGCTGAGCTGCATTTGACATTTCCCATGTGCAAACTCCTGGCAGTTTAGAGTGGGTCTGCACAGTCAGAAGCAGGTATAAAAAATCCTCATTTCTGCTCATGGTCTGATGCAGAAGGTGAGTTATCTCTGTGAGGAGACCAAGCCAATAAGCACTGGGAATGGCCTTGCCCTCTTCTAGGGACACCTCCAAATGCCTGACCTCATCTTAGCTTCCTTCTCATTGCTCCTACCAAAGAGGACAGCCCTCAGAATTGGATTCAATAAGCAAGAGGGATCTCCCAGCAGCAGAAACTCCCTCATCTGTAGCTGTCTTTTTATGAACTTTTTCACACTTTCCCATTTACATATGTTGAGAAAATGGAAGTAGTGATAAAGCAAGGCTGGTGTAGGTGAGGCACTAATCAATCCCTCACTGATAAAAGAACCTCAAAAAGAACCCTCATTGCTATTATGCCTGTGCACAGAGCTTCCTTGGTTTATCCTATTTTGGCTCAGCTAACCAGGAATCAAAAGCTTTGTCATGTGAGGCACCATGTAGCAAAGACTTGCAGTCAGGCTGGAGCAGTGAGGAAGATGAATTACACAACCATAGCTCGTGAGCAGCATGATGTGTGCTCGAGTAACATCACTTATCAAGTCCATGGAACAAAACGAGGGGTGGCTTGTGAAATGCTCAGGAACAGGAGAATAATCACAGAATCATAGAACATTAGAGGTTGGAAGGGACCTCCAGAGATCATCCAGTCCAACCTCCCTGCCAAGGCAGGATCCCCTAGGGTAGTTTGCATAGGACCACATCCAGGTGGGTTTTGAAAGTCTCCAGAGAAGGAGACTCCACAACCTCTCTGGGCAGCCTGTTCCAGGGCTCTGTCACTCTCACTGTAAAGAAGTTTCTCAGGTTGAGGTGAAACCTTCCCTGTTCCTGTTTGCAGTTGTTGCTCCTTGTCTTGTTGCTGCTGACCACCAAAAATATATTGGCCTCTTCCACTTGACACCCACCCCTCAGATATTTGTGTACATTGATGAGATCTCTTCTCAGTACTCTCCAGACTAAACAACCCCAGGTTTCTCAGTCTCTCTTTGTAGGGGAGATGCTCAAGTCTCCTAATCATCCTCATGGTGTTCTGTTAGACTTTCTCCAGGAGGTCCCTGTCTCTCTTGAACTGGGGAGCCCAAAATTTGGCACAGTATTCCAGGCGTGGTCTCACCAGGGTGGAGTAGAGGGGGAGAAGAACCTCCCCAACCCTGCTGGCCACACTTTTCCTGGTGCACCCCGGGATGCCATTGACTCTATGGGCCACAAGGGCACATTCCTGGCTCATGCAGAACTTGCTGCCCATCAGCAGACCAAGATCTTTCTCCATGGAGCTGCTTTCCAGCAGGGCAACCTGTACTGGTGGCTTTTGTTATTCCTCCCCATATACAGGACCCTGCACTTGTCCTTATTGAACTTAATCTGTTGAAGAGATTCATTGCTGATTAGAGATGGATCTTGGTGAGCTATTTGGCAATAAGGAAAGTGGGACTAAATGGGATGCAGCAGGCAGTCTTTCCCAGAAGAAACTGCCTTTTGGGAGCAGAACAGCAAAGTATCACAAAGAGGATGCAATTAGAAGATTCTGGCCGGTTTACCAGATCAGGTATCCCCTGAGGCTCCACCTGGGCATGTGAGACTAGGACTGTGGCTTCCTTAGTTAAGAAACGTGGTCCTGTCTCCTGGCATTAGTATAATGACTCTGTGGAAATGAAAATACATGAAGCATTTTCCAAGTGGTCATGCATATGGTTCTGCTTGACTTCAAAGCTGAGCGAATTACTATGACCTCTCACCTCCCACACTCTCTTTTCTCAAGGGAAGGAATTTATGCCTCTGTTGCTTTGCGCCTCACTTTGAGCATGTCTTATTGTTCTTGATGTTAGCTTCGTTCTTCTTCAACACCATGTTCTCCTTTATATGCAGAGTCTGAAAGCAAACTCCCACGTGAAGGATAGTGTCAATATTCCCCTCCACAACCTCCTTGTCTTTAAACAGTAAAATTGTTGACACACGGCTCAGAATATGAATATTTGATCAAAACGAACCTTTAGTGGTTCCAGAAATTTCACGTCCCCCAGCATCTTTTTGGCAGATGGCCAGTAATCATCTCCATTTTTTTCCATTTGGATCCACCTTGTTTCAGGTTTAATGCCCTTAGAGTAGAACAACCATTATGGAAATTAGTTAGCAGCTGCTGTACATCAATGTTTAGAAAATTAATATTGCCCACGTTACGCAGCACAGAGGCTGAATTTTAATGAAGCATGGAAACTATAAGCAAATTGACCTTTCACCTCATCAAAGAAATACTCAAATATGACTTTATCCGAGAAAACTTATGATTTCTACCAGAATTCTCTGGACAGGGTGACAGAAATATGGTATTTTCATTATAACAAAAGGAATTAAACGCTTCAGCAGGTTGAAGATGACAACAGAATCTAAGCTATTACAGATTCTAACTGGTAAGCTTTAGAAATGTAATCTCTTAGTTGCATGACACTGGAAATTACAATGCTTTATAATAATAGATCTAACACATGAAGAGAAATAGGATGGGGGGGAAAAAGACCAAACCCTGATCTAAGTAGTCAGCTGAGGTTTTTTTCCTTGGGATTGGAGCTGTTAGCAAGGATGCAGTGGCACCAGTTTTGTGATGGCTGTGTCATTTGGTACAGGTGATCCTGCTCTGGCAGGGGGGTTGGAATAGATGATCTGCTGAGATCTCTTACAGCCCCTAACATTCTGTGATTCTGTGATGGCCTTTTGGTTGCTTTGCTGTTTTTTTTCAGCACTGTTTTCGTTTTTATTGAGCTATCCAAAGCGTTCAGTTCTGATCTCTTTAATTTAAATCGTGTATCTTCTGTTGTGTTCTCAGACAATTATAACTAGATCACAGGAAAAAAACAGTAGGGGTAAATTTATTATACTCCAACAATGCATCACAAACCTTTTCATTTTGGCTAGAAGCATTTGGCTAATGTATTTTTTCCTCTCCTGTTTTAAAACAAAAAATAATTTGCGAAATCCACTTAGGAAAACTTGCAAGCTGTCTTTCTGCAAAGACTTTCTACAATAATGCTGTAGCCTTATTAAAACACCCTCCCAGTGTGTGTTTCTGTGTATGTGCTTGTGCATTTTGTAAACATGTGTCAAGACTGCCAGTATAAATTTACCTTGAGGGTCCATTCATTGCCTAAATGGCAGCCAGTACAATAAAGTCTTCCAATGGAAAATTATACAGTTTCTAACAGAGCTATTTACTGGTATTCAAAGTTAGAGGACCATGTTTAAAGGCTGTAGTGGCCATATTTAGGTTTTTTTTTTTACTTTATTCACATTTAGTTGGCAATAACAATAAAAATAAAGAAAAGCTCTGAAACTCTCCAAAGTTAATAAATAAATAAAAATAAACTCACCAGAGGGACATTACATGACTCAAATAACTGTAAAATAAACTGACTCACCTGGCTACAGCAGAAATCCTGCGCTGTGCATAAGGATTAAAATTAACTTTTGGAGGAAGGAGAAAGTCTGCTTTTCATTTCCTTCAGACACAATGCTGATTAGGAGGCTGCAACACAGTCATAAAGGGCTATAAAATTACTTAAAGGTCGCTGGATGCCGTAATAAACTGTAACCTTATTTATTTATTTTTAATGCTGGCATGAATCTGCTGAAACTAGGAAAGGGGGGTAACTTTTTCAATTAATGTCAAAATGCTCCATTTTTTGTTTTATAGGTTGTTTTACCTCATTCTAAGTTAAAATAATGCTTTATTATGGCATCGTTTTATGAGCCCGAAGAGTCATTTTGACATTTAGCATAATCTTCCCAAAAGTCGAAAGGGAAATGGATACAGAGGAAGTACCAAATAAAACACTCCTAAAGAAAGTGTAGGAAACGTTACATTATAAATAGGAGTGGTGATTAAAGTATTATTTCTTCCCCACTTCAAATTTGGGGGCTCTGTTCCTCAATGCCTTCTTAATGCTCTTCAGCGCTACCTTTGAAATAAAAGGCAAGCATCTTGCAGGAGAGACCTTTTGAAAGCAATAAAAATCTTTCTCCAGCCTCCCTTTTTGTCTCGTTATTTTACCTGTAACCATTTGATGACAGTTTAGGGCAGAGGTATTATGGATTTAAGCTGCAATTTATGGGCAGTCTCTGCTCCTCACTGAAGCACTGCGGGTGAAGAGACAAGACATAAAGGATTGAACGGTCTCACTTAAAGAGCCTCTTTCTCCCAGCTCTCTCTGTGGCCAGGCAGTGTTCGTGTCACCACAATGTGGTGGCGTGAGGATGCTGGCAGATTCTCTCCAGCTGCCAGCCTTTGTCCCCCATCTGCTTCCTCATGCCACTCAGTTGTAATTCATCACTGCAGCTCTGGGCAGAGGCAGATGATGTCCTCCACTTTGAGCTCCCCAGGGAAGTGGCTGCCCTCTGCCCTAGTAACTGTCCCCTCCCTGGCTCCTCACTGTGGGCCAACAGTGTACCCACCATGCACTCCACACTTCTCTGAAGCCAAGGGATGCTTAAAAATACCCCATAAGGTTTATTGTATTAGAAGGACTGTGGTTAGTAAGTCGAGGGAGGTTCTCCTTCTCTTCTGCTCTGCCCTGGTGAGGCCTCATCTGGAGTAATGTGTCCAGTTCTGGGTCCCCCAGTTCAAGAAGGACAGGGAACTGCTTGAAAGAGTCCAGGGCAGACTCACAAAAATGATCAAGGAAGTTGAATATTTTTCAGAGGAGAGACTGAGGGAGCCAGGGCTTGCTAGTGTGGAGAGGAGGAGACTGAGGGGTGCCCTCATTAACGTTTAGAAATACATAAAGGGTGAGTGTCAGGAGGATGGAGCCAGCCTCTGCTCAGTGATGCCCAGTGACAGGGGGCAATGGGTGGAAGCTGAGGCATAGGAGGAAGAATTTTTTTCAATGTGAGGGTGACAGAGCACTGGAAAAGGCTACCCAGGGAGATTGTAGAGTCTCCCTCTCTGGAGATATTCAAGAACTGTCTGGACATGTTCCTGCGTGATGCACTCTAGTTGATCCTGCTGTGGCAGGGGGGCTGGACCAGATGGTCTTTCAAGGTCCCTTCCATCCCCTGATATTCTATGATTCTATGATTGTAGCCTGATACTGTAGAGATTGGTGGAGAATCGAACCCTCCTAATTAAAAAGTTTAGTTTACTCTCAAGCTGCCCTTTAGGTCCCCAGAGCACTCCTGGTTTCTTCTGTGTGTATTCAGAAGGGCATTTCCCCATTTTTCATCCCTACCTGAGAGCCAAGAAGTGGGAATTGACTCTGGGAAGATGCTTTCTTCCTTCAGGCAAAGGTTGGAGGACCAGATGGGAGGCAGCGTCAGTGGCCCAGCAAGATCCCCAGGAACCAGAGCTGGGCCTAGTAGGGCCTCACTGTCCATGGAGATTCATTTATCCTCTCTCTCACGGAAAAGGGAGATTATAGTTCAGTAAGTATTAACCACCAAATGCTGACACAGTGCTTACAGGGACCCAGTAGCAGTTCACAGTTGCCTAAGAGCAAACCTTGACTCTTAGCTGCCCATGGATATGAGGAGTTTTAAAGCATGAGATGTTTGTATGGAGGCAGCAACCCAGAAGGGTGAGGGAGAAGTGTAAGGAGAGAATAGTGCCAGGTGCCCGTTCTTTACAGTGAGGGTGGTGAGACACTGGAACATGTTGCCCAGGGAGGTTGTGGTTGCTCCCTCCCTGGAGGTGTTCAAGGCCAGGTTGGATGAGGTCTTGAGTGACCTGTTCTAGTGGGAGGTGTCCCTGCTTCTGATGGGGTTTTGGAACTGGATGATCTTTGAGGTCCCTTCCAACCTTACCATTCTATGATTCTGTAAATATCTGTTCAGGGCCAAAGATGCCCTGTGATATGTCTGGGAATGTGAAGAGGTGGCAAGAGCAAGCCACAAAGGGCTGGACACAGAGAGGGACACAGTGAACACAACATGCACCTCTACAGAGCCAGCGTGGGTCTGGGATCTTCAAAGAAACCTTGCATTGGGGAGTGTTAGAAATGGAATCAGCAAGGCTAACAGTGTGCATGGTGAGACTGTAAGGCCTACTGGCAGAAACACTGTAGGCAGGGGGGCAGCAGTGAAGCCAAAATTGCTGTTTTCTTAGAGGACGAAGAAGCCAGCAGAGAAAGTTCCATCAGACTCCTGCAGACGCTTTGGAGATGTGTAGCTAGAACTCAAGTCAGTTGGACAGAGTTAAAAATCTCCCCCAGCCTCAGCAACACAGGTGGTGTGTTTCGTCCCTCGGCAATTGGAGAAGGATGAGGTGGATCACCATCATCTTCCCCTGCCAACTGTGTTTTATTTGGGGTTTGATGTAGTGAGAGCAACTGATCCCTGTGTGCTTGTCAAGCTGCCAGCAGCAATTTTCTTTGGGAATTTAAATGCTGCCAAGTGGTAGAGAGGGCAGCGAAACCTTCATTTTGGACAGAGGATCTTTTTGCTGCAGTAAATTACCTGTGGCTTCCTTATAAACCTCAGGTATTTTCTGCTCTGGTGGCACTGGGAAGGCATGAAAAAAAACTGCTGGAACAAAGAAGGAAGAAAAGACAGAGAAAAGAGAGGAAAATAAAGAAAAGGGGGGAAAAAAAGGAAGACATGTGCATTGCACAGCAGAATGTGAATGTTAGAAGAGAGGGCACATCATCTGAAATACAAGGTTGGAATCCCCATTGATCTAATGAGCCTCACAAGCTGATTTCTCCCATGCCTTCTATCACCAGATCCCTTCCCCAGTACACCTTGTAATACACAGCCAGCAGGTTTTCATTCTGGATGATAGGCTTGCAAAAATCTCCAGTAGGCCTCATTAGCAAGGAGTTGCTGGCGTTTGCAGACCTGTTGGGTTTACCTTGTATCTCACAGGCATGTTTTTAATGTCCTTGTTATGACTGCGACTGCGATTTTGACAGATTATACCAACTCCAAACGACTGCAACTTTCTGCCTGCCCCCAGAAAAAGCAGCCACAGCGTCTGAGGCTGGCCGGGAGACCAGGGGGTTTTGCTCTTCTGTGTTAATCAGAAGGCAGAACCCAAAGTGCCAATTTTGGAAAGAACCTTGTGTCCAGTTCTCCTCCAGCCCTGATGCTGAACTGTCTGATCAATACTAAATCTAATTTCTAACGATGGCCCCTGTGAAGCTTGCAAATGTTATGTCAACATATCTTAATAGCTTTGGCTTCCTGAGTAGCCTTGTTAGCTGCAACCTTGTCTGCTTCTGCTACTCTCTTAACTACTTCCACCTACGGAGCCCCATCTGTAACAATGTTCGGCACTTCTATTCTTGCTCTCTTCTACCACCGGAGCCTTCCACACTATCAGTTCCTGTTGTGTGAAAACTCTCCAACAAGTGCATGAAAGTAAAAGAGAAAAGGAATGGGAAGAAAAAAAAAACAACCCAAAATTAATTCCCTGGCTGCTTCTCCCCCCTCGCTGCAACTGATGAAGCAAAGAAGGAAATAATTGCTACTCTCTTTTAATAACGGCACGCTTACAGAAATTTCCATAAAGATGATGCAGAGAGGAATGCATGGATTTCTTCTCTGTGGGGTGCCCAAAACGTTTTGCATTGTTCTGTAATGTAATGTTATTAGTGCTCCATCTAATTTATATTTGCATTTCCCTGTCTCCAGGGCAAATCTTTTACAACTCACTTGCAAAGTACTAAATGAAGAAGTGCTGCGGTGCTGAAGAGCTACCTTTCCTAGCAAGCTTTCAAGCCACCCATTGGTTGCCAAAGGGCCAAACCTGAAAGGCGTTGGACTCCAAAGAGACGCAGTTTTGTGTATCCCTGTGTAGAGTGGAGAACACACAGCACTGCAGAAGTGTGGTGTCTGGAGACTTTCAAAACCTGCCTGCATACATTCATGTGTGGCCTGCCCTCAGCGATCCTGCCTTGGCAGGAGGGTTGGACTCGATGTTCTCCAGAGGTGTTTTTTTCAACATTCTGTGATTCTGTGAAGTGTTTGCTCCTTCCAGCTGTGGCATGGAAACTGGAAATGTGTGAGCTCTGTGTTTGCTCTAAGTGGGAAAGGTTGCTTCCTTACTTGCCATAGGAAGAAGAGATTGGAAGTGAAACAGAAGCAGATGAATGATGAGCGACATCTTTCTGAGGTTTCTCATTGCCACATCCATGCATGTGGCAAGATAGTTTATGCAGACTCTAGTGAAGGGATTAGTATCCTCTCACTAATTGGATACTCACAAGCAATTAAACAGCCCCAATTATAACAAGGTTTCTTCTACCAGTCACTCTGCAGGCACAGTCTTTATCCCAAAGGAACAATACAGGTGAAGACAGGAAATAATATTAGTGTTATTAATGAATTATTCTGAAGTAGCTGCAAAAATTTCCTTTATGCACACTGGGAAGCTGATGCAAAGAGATGTAAATAACTTGCTTAAAAGTCTAATGAGAAATGAGTGGCAGTGGGGAGGAGGAGGGCGCAGATCCCCTGAGCTTCGGTCACACTTTTCACACTCCAACTATTTCTTGCCTTTCAGTTGTCATCAGGATTTAAAAAAAAAAAAAAAAAGTGCATAAAAAAAAAAAAAAGTTCCTGCATAAATTAAACCAGCAGTGAATTTTAAATTCAGATAATGAGTGTATGGTATTGTGAGAACTTGACCAGCATCTCGGGTCAGGCTAATTTGGGTACAGCAACACAAACTGCAGACATGCCTGAATAGTCACCAAGGGACAATGGTTGCTCCTTCCAGAAAAGAGCTTAGGCTTCGGACCCCATGGCAAAAAAAAATGTATTAAAAATCATCAGGTCTGAGAGAGAAAGAAACATAATGTGAGATTTCTGTTCTAAATACCTAGTCAAATGACAAGAAAACAAACAAACAAACAGCACCAGCTTCCTAACCTTTCTGGGCAGCGGAACATCGTGATGATTTCTGTGCCCATGATGCCAAGGTGGCTGCTTTGTTTCTAGTGAGAGAATATTGTAGTCCAATTAAACAAGAATAAACTTATTTCATCTGCTTTTTTTAATGTCAGTAACTCTGGGCTGCACTTCGAGGCAAACTCTATCCACACAACAGGGAAGCTGCATCTGCTTAAACAGATCTGCTTAATTTGGCCAAGAATCTTTATGGATGCACTTTGGATTTTGCTTTATAAGATGACTCTGCATCCTTCACTGGGTGCTAACCTTTCAGATGTGTTTGCAAGCAGAAATGTGTAATATTTCATAGTCAAAGACTCATAGAATTGTTTTGGTTGGAAAAGGCTTCTAAGATCATTGAGTCCAACTATGGGCCTAAACATGTTCAGCAGCTCAAGGGAGGTTCTCCTGCTCCTCTACACTGCCCTGGTGAGGTCCCATGTGGAGTATTTTGTCCATTTCAGGGCTCCACAGCGCAAGAGGGACAGGGATATATAGTAGGGAGTATCCAATAGAGGGCTAAGAGGATGATTTAGAGACTGGAGCACCTCTCTTATGAGGAAAGGCTGAGAGACCTGGGGCTGTTTATTGTGGCACAGAGAAGGCTGAGGAATCTCATTCATGTGTAGAAATACCTGAAGGGTGGGTGTCGAGAAGAATGGTCCAGGCTCTTTTTGGCTGTGTCCTGTGATAGGGCAAGGAGCAATGGATACAAAACAGAACACACTAAGTTCCACCTCAAAATGAGGAAAAACTTTCTTGTGAGGGTGCTGGAGTGCTGGAGCAGGCTGCCCAGGGAGGTTGTGGAGTCTCCTTCTCTGAAGACTTACAAAACATGTCTGGATGCTTTGCTGTGTTAACTGTCCTAGGTGATCCTGCTTTGGCAGTGGGCTTTATCTCTGAGGGTCATTTCCAATCCCTACCACTCTATGATTCTATGAGTCTATGATTCTTTGTGTCTTAGCTAGCAGCTCAATCTTATATTCCAACAAATTTTAAACTCTTAATTCAAGGTAAGGAGTCAGAATCATGTAAGTTTTTGTCTTATCAGTGATTTAAAGAATCCATCCACCTGTTCAAAACAGATTATGAGCCAAAATTTCATGTTGAAGGGACAGTTACCTCTGTTAGAAAAACAAAGGTCCCTCTCCCCCTGCCTTTTGTTTGGCTCACCCTTTCCATTCTGCAGTGAAAGCATGTTCTGCAGAACCAGCCTTTTGCACCTCAGCAAATCCACTAAGTATCATTTGCAAATGTTATGCTGAGTGAAAAAAAAACAACAGCAAGAACAAAACCTAATTCCACCTGAGCAGCTTGAAGGTTAGGTCAGAGGAGAAGCAATGCAGACAACTGTGTTTATGAATATTTCATGAGCTTTAACACCTCATGAAAGTTCTATGTTAAAAATGAGGTATATGATGGTCAGGAGAATGTCCTGCTACATAGCTGTTTGGACTCCAAAAATAATGAGTGTGGCTTGCACAACAGATAAGGGCAGCTGGGCTTGGCCTCTCCCTCTTCCTTTGTTTACTCCTCTATAGATTTCTCTCTGTTCCTCCAGCTTTGGTAGTCAGCAAGCAATTTTCTCTTTGGTAGGAAGGTTTCTACATGGTAGTGATAAATATCTCCCCACTGCCATCAGTGAGATTCTTCATAAGGAAGAAAAACCTTATACATCATCCTTGCAAAGCACTTTCCTATGTACCAGGATCCTAAGGGCAATGGTAGTGGGCAGAGATTATAAACACTCTCTAACACTGAGGAACAAGTACCTGTGATAAGAATTTAATAACCAGGCCATGTTTTCAAGAGAAAGACCAGAAATTCTCAGTAAAACATGGAAACTGACCTTCAGCTTAACATTTACACTTTCTACAAGCTGGGCACTTGCAGGCTTTGAATACAACTTTAGGACGACCCAAAGTCTGTGTCTGTCTGAAGGGTGGGTAAATTAATCCCTGAGGATCATAGAGTGTATTGGGGGCACCCTCAAAGGCCATCCTGTCCAATCCCCTTGCAGTGAACATGGACAATTCCATCTAGATCAGGTTGCTTAGGGCCCCATCAAGTCTGACCTTGAATGTCTTTTTGTGTGCTTTTGAAGTCTGCTCTGGAGCTGCCACGTGTGTGCCGATGTTCTTTGCAAGCTTTCCTTTCCCAAATCTTTGCTTTAGGTACTGTCCTACAGTTCTACACCAGAGAAAACCCATGTATGAATTTTGCTAAGCTGATCAAGAGCCCATATAGAGACATTTTTTGCTGGTTGAATCAGGTGCAGTGTTGCCCATGCTCTTCACCTGCTTCTGTACCATATCTGCTGTCCTAGCTTGGACCATATTTAGTGGTACCTTGAGCTGATGCTGCACTCAGAGGCAGAAAAATGCACCAACGTGATGCTTTCAGCAGCAAAAGAACAATCAGCTGGTTCCTGGCAGCAATGCCCAGTGCCCTCACAGCCACTGTTTCAGTGCCTGCCTGTAACCATGGGCAGCTGGGAAGTTTGAGCTAGGTCAGGTCAGTATTTGTCAAAGGAAATCTGCCATGGAAGTGCCTGAATTTTCACACACGTCAGAAAGGGTGAGCAAACATTTGCAGGTGAATCCCCTACAGATCCTCGTCTAGACAAAGCCAGTGAGAGGGAAGGAGTGTTTAAAGCTGGATCGGGAGGCTTTGGCAATCAGACAAGCCACTTCTTCCTTATTTGTAGCAAACTCTTGTTGAAAACAGGATAAGGTTCAGAAGGCTCAGATCTGCCCTTCAAAAAAAAAAAAAAAAAAAAAAAAAAAAAAAATTCCAGATAATTGAAGAGTTTCTCTCTGTGACACGTTTCTATTTCTGCTGTCCAAGGGAAAGGAAAACTAATAACGTTCTAATAACGCTGGGGTTTAATAACAGAATATCCCTGACATACAGAAAGTCCTTTGATTTTGATTGGAAGTATACAAGGTAGGCTGCTGGTACCCGTGCTTAGTAAATAGTGCACCATAAAATCATAACTGAAGGGCTGAGGTACAGGTCAGATATACCACAAATAAAAAAGAAGAGGGGGAAGGGGGAGAGCTGTGACATCTTTCATTTCTCTTTCACCCTGCAGGGATTTAAGGAGAGAGATAAGTAAATAGGTTTACAGCTGCCCACAGGTGAGGGCTTTTTGGTCACCAATACAGCTATATATTTACTGACTGGATATGGTTAAGACTAAGGGGTACTAAACTGGTACAAATTTCAGCCTTAATATCTCCTGAAACAATGACAAGAATGAAAGAGAAGGAAGGAAGGAAGGAAGGAAGGAAGGAAGGAAGGAAGGAAGGAAGGAAGGAAGGAAGAGAGGAAG
>VWYK01124206.1:15866-29071 GCA_013399775.1 Semnornis frantzii
AAGGAAGGAAGGGAAGGAAGGAAGGAAGGGAAGGAAGAAAGGGAGAAACAGAAAGAAAAGAGGAAAGAAGGAGGGAGAAAGAGAGAGAAAGTGAAAAGGAGAGAAGGAAGGAAGGAAGGAAGGAAGGAAAGGAGAAAGAGAGAGAAAAAAGAGAAAGGAGAAAGAAAAAGAAAAGAAAGAAAGAAAAAAAGAAAAGAAAGAAAGAAGGAAAATAAGCACCCATCTTAAAATGGCAGCTTAGTGTTATAAATAACCATTCCCTGTGAGACTTTTGAGAGATATGCATTCAGTTGACTGAGAAAAACATATTTTTCTTTCTGTCACCAGAGTAGAGGCAATATAGCTACACAGGAACATGCTGAATGCTGTCTCAAAACACTTCCCTGGAGAATTTCCAGTTAAGTTCTTATTCCACAATTTTTATGATACATAAAGTACAGAAATAACACAGTTTATCTGGAAGCCACCAGGCTTAATCTCCACTCCTGATCAGAGAATCTTGAATTGACTTTAAAACCCAGTGAATTTCATATGGAATTTATGATGCAGAAATATGTAGGGAATGTTTGGATGTCATTTTTATAAGGGCACTTCTTATGGTAACTGAAGCTGCTGTAAATTGAATTATGGAATATGAAAAGTCCTTAAGGTTTATGGTAGAGTTTGTGACTGCTGAAATGAAGACAAAGAGCTCAAGATAACAGGTGTCAGCAGCACAGAGGCTAAATGTGATCCATTGTGATGTAAAATTCAAATATAGCATTTTCAGCAAGTATTTAAATTCTGTTGTACACGAGCAAATGCTGGGTTTGTGTTAATTCATAGTGAAAAAGAAGATACTTGCCTCTCTGATGCTGAATAGATGACACTGCACTATAAAATTTTAGCATTGTTATTTCTTTTGCCACTAATATGTGAAGCATTCTATAGATATTACACCAACAGACTCCTTGGACTCAAAAATATATTCTGTGCTCACAGAATCTGTTTATGCATTTCGCTTTCCTGAGTTTATTAGAACAGTAATTACAGGAGCAGAGCTTGCTTTCTTAGGTCCTAAACCATGCTACTCTTCTCTAATTAGGTTCTTTGAAGGTAGCACATTCTGTAAATAATTCAAAGATATCTGATTCAGGAAAATAAGCTCCAGCTCCTGTAGAAGTGGTTTTACACAAAACAGAGATTAGGATGCTTGTTCCTGGCCTACTGCTTTTCCTGAAGCAGTGGGGCTACAACAGGGACTACTGCTGCATTTGGAACTTCTGGGCTCAAGAAGTGTCCTGCTGGCCCAGGCAGCTCTGTGCCAGCCTCAGGCAGGTTGCAGCCATGGCTTTGGCAACAACTGACCTCTGCATACATGCTCCAAACAGAAACATTGTGTGGTGGTTTGGGAGTTCGTTTCCCCCCGCCCCCACTTTGTAAAATGACCCAGACTAGAGTCAGCTGGCTGGAAGTTAAGAGATGAAGCTATATTTACAGCTCAGCACAATATACAAGCAGATATATACACTATATACAGGAATATTTACAGAAATATACAAGGCAAAGGTAATACAGACACACAACTCCCCTCCCAGAAGTCAGAGACCCTAGGAGGGGCTCCCAACCACCCTTCCACCTTCTCCCCCCCCTATACCTTACCCCAAGGTTTGGCTCATGTGCAAGATTAGTTTGGAGGATTGGCCAGAGGGAATTAGAAGGAAAGTGGTTAGTGAGATTACTCATCAGAGAGGAGAAGGTGATAAGCTACACAGCCTGAGAGTGTCTGCAAGCCCGAGTGTCTTATCTTTGTTTTGTATTCTTAAACATCTCACCAAGCCTATGAGTGAAGTAGACATCACCATTGTTTCCTTCTCACAACCTATAGTATAATTTTCTCCATTAAAATATTCCAAGTAGCCTCAAACCAGCACACATTGACAGTGTTTTTTTCCAGAGTTAGTTTTGGCCAGAAGGAAATGAACTATTGTGACTTCAGTTCCTTTCACTGAGAAAGTATTAGTAAGACTGGGACTGCTCCTTCCCCAGGGAAGTGTTGGACTCACCATCCATGGAGGGATTTATAAGATGTGCAGGTGTGATGCTAAGAGACATAGCTAAGCGTTGGCAAGGCAGTGCTGGCTTAACAGTTGGANGTGTTTTTTTCCAGAGTTAGTTTTGGCCAGAAGGAAATGAACTATTGTGACTTCAGTTCCTTTCACTGAGAAAGTATTAGTAAGACTGGGACTGCTCCTTCCCCAGGGAAGTGTTGGACTCACCATCCATGGAGGGATTTATAAGATGTGCAGGTGTGATGCTAAGAGACATAGCTAAGCGTTGGCAAGGCAGTGCTGGCTTAACAGTTGGACTTGATGATCTTAAAGGTCTCTGCCACCCAAAACAATTCTGTGATTCTGTAATACAGCAACTCGACATGCTTCAAACAATCTTTCAGTTTTAGTGCCAACTTCATATCTGTATCTAGACCTTAGCAAGGCAAAGCAGGGTGCATTTTTCAGACAAGAAGCTCAGCTGAGGCTTTGCACACCTACGAGATGTGCACTGGATATAAAAGAGAGGAACGAACCTTGGATGCTTGGAGAGATGAGGTCAAGGAAAGCATCTGCTAAGTGCTAAGTATGATGATGGGTGTTGCATTTAGCTACCACAGGAACAGGTACTCTTGAGATAAAATGGAGAGATACCACATGCTCATCTCTACGAGCTTGTGGAGAGCCAAGAAGATCTCCAGTAAGAGCTACCTTTCTCTCAGGCACACAAATGCACAAGAACTCTGCAATGCATTTATTGAATTTGTTTTCCAACACAAAGTCAATCTACTTTGCTCAGCATCACTGTAAAAAGGACAGCTGAAGCACTCAGTTATACAAGAAATTTTGTACCACTTACCTCATCAACAAAAATCACAGGACAGATGGGGTTTTGAGACCTTCTAATTATATCCTAAAAGCCTCCTTTCACTCAGTCCAAGCCGCATGCACATGCCCACATCTGTGACCTTGGGGACAGCCAGGGAATTTGCTGCTGTGGGTGTGCTTCCACTTCTGCCGAGTTGGGAGCTGGATGCTGGCTACCAGCCAAGCTCATCACAAGGAGGGGAGTAAGAGAGATTTCACAAAGGGTTAGGAGAATATTGTGGGAATGGATGGCATAATCTTGGTGGTGAGAGCTGCTCTACTTCCAGGAAGATACCAATTTGTATAAAAGCTGGAGTAAGATTGAGCAGTTTAAACATAATGTCCTAGAAATTCTGAAGTTATAGAATCACAGAACAATGGAATTGTTTTGCTTGGAAAAGACCACTAAGATTATTGATGCTCAATGACAAGACAAAGACAAGCAGATCAAGGGAGGTTCTCTTCCACCTTTGCCCTAGTGAAACCTCATCTTGAGTACTGCGCACCCCACTATAAGAGGGACAAGGATCTACTGGAGAAGGTCCAGCAGAGGGCTATAAGGATGATTAGGGCACTGGAGCACTGCCTTATGAGGAGAGGCTGAGGGACCTGGGGCTTTTTAGTCTGCAGAAGAGAAGACTGAGAGGGGATTTCATCAATGTTTATAAATATCTGAGGGCTAGGAGGGAGGGTACAGGCTCTGCTCACTTGCTCCCTGTGACAAGACGAGGAGCAGTGGATGGAATCTGCAGCATGGGAGGTTCCAACTCAACACAAGGGGGAACATCTTTACTGTAAGGGTCCCAGAACACTGGCACAGGCTTCCCAGAGTTTCTGTGGAGTCTCCTTCTCTGGAGACTTTCAAAACATGTCTGGACGTGTTCCTCTGTAACCTGAGCTAGAGTGTGTGGTCCTGCTCTGGCAGGGGGTTTGGATTCCATGATCTCTTTGGGTCCCTTCCAACCCCTGACATCCTGTGATCCTATAATCTGTGATCCTGGGACAAGGGGCAGTGGGTGTAAATTGAGGCATAGGAAATTTCATGTAAACATAAGGAATTTTCTCACCATGAGAGTGACAGAACACTGGAGCAGGCTGCCCAGGGGGGTTGTGGAGTCTCCTTCTCTGGAGATATTCAACACCTGCCTGGATGCTTTCCTGTGTGATCTGGTATAGGTGATTCTGCTTTGGCAGGGGTTTGACTAGATGAGATTTCACAGTCACTTCCAGCCTCTGACATCCTGTGATTCTGTGATCATCAAGTCCAACCATCAACCTATGTTTAGAATCAGCTGGTTTAGGAGGCAATTAAATTTAGCACCTTTTTCAAAGGTAGCTGCCCTGTAACTGCAGTATAACAGGTTGGCACTTTCTCTTCAACGAACGAAAACCAAGTGCAAAATGTTGTCAAATAACAGAGTTTCAGAGCCTGACAAATTATTTAAACTAGCTAAAGAGATAATAAAAGCAATAGATGAGTGATCTGCATTTCAGAAGCTGAAACATATCCGAGCTGTACTTTTATACAATTAGTTTGGCTGCACCACTTGTCCTGAGCAGAACTGGAGCTCCAGTCCAGCAGTGAACTTTCTGAGCACACGCCTCACAAAAGACCATCTCATTACGCAGCCAATTAAAACGATTTGTTTGCTCATGATGGAATCTAATGCAGAGATTTGTTTTCTTCCAACAGATACCTTCCGCTAAGAAGCCAAATTGGCACAACTTTATAATTGCACTGGTTCCACTGGGAGCTACAAAGAAGTTTGTGAAGCTGATAATTCTTTAGTGCAAATGAACTAACAATAAAGAGAAGCCACTCATAAAAATTTTCTGCTGTGAAAATTCAGCAACATTGTAGCATCCAAGGAAACTGCAGAAGATTAAAAATCCCAGGACTGTATTGTATTACTGTCTTTATTATAATACTTATGTTATGGTATTTATTAGATTACCATATATATTACGTTATCAACTTTATAGGTGATGCATTGACAAAGTCTTTGTTATCAGATTCTAAGCCTAACAACCTGATGTAGCAAAACCTTGCTCTTTTCCAAGCAGGAGACTAAAGCTGCTATAAAAAGATGTCACAGTGACAAAGTTTTGGCCTCTGCTGCCAAAATGAACCCATTAACAATAAAGCCAACATGGGTATAAAATTCAGCATCTCATGTGAACATGTTTTAAAATGGCAAGAAAAACTTACAAAGCCTTCTGGCCTTTGGTTGAAATGAATGTGAACAGAATTCACGAAGGGCAGGCAGGGCAGTGTGCACCCCACACAGTGTACCCTGTTCATCGAAACTGCAGGAATTAGTGAGACCACATCTGCAGTATTGTGTCCAGTTTGGGACTGTTCAGAGCAAGAGGGACAGAGCTATACTAGAGAGTGTCCAAAGGAGAGCTACACGGATGATGAGGAAAGGCTGAGAGACCTGTTTATTCTGGAGAAGAGAAGGCTGAGAGGGGATCATACTAGTGTCTATAAATCTCTGAAGGGTGGATGTCAAGAAGAGGGGGCCAGGCCCTTTTTCAGTGGTGTCCTATGATAGGACAAGGGGCAATGGATACAAACCAGAACATAGGAAGTTCCGCCTCAACATGAAACAGGCTGCCCAAAGAGGTAGTGGAGTCTCCTTTTATGAGCCCATTCCAAAGCCACCTGGATGTGTTCCTGTGTCACCTGCCCAAGATGATCCTGCTTTGGCAGGGGGGCTGGACTCAATGATCTCCCAAGGTCCTTTCCAACCCCTACTATTCTTGCTCTCTTCAACTTTCTTTACTGTAAGATTGGCCATGTGTTATAACAGGTTGCCCAGGGAGATGGTGGAGTCACCATCCCTGGAGGTGTTCCAAAAATTCATAGATGTGGCACTTTAGGACATGGTTTAGTGGGCACAGTGCTGTTGAGTTGATGGTTGGACTTGATGATCTTAGAGGTCTTTTCCAACCTTAACGGTTCTATGAAAGAAGATGGGTGCTGTTGGCAATGTTCAGGAAAGAATGTGATCCTGAATGGTGCTGACAAGTCATAAGAGCAGAACCACAGGCTGTTCTGTCCATGACAGTTACAATTTCAGGTGAGAGAAAGAACAAACAAAAACATTAATAACTGCAGAGAGGGGAAGCCATTCTCCATTTTCGTTCCTTCTCCTCACCCCTGGCAACCCAGCCTGCAAATGAAAGAGGTGAAGGATGCCTGCAAAGGCTCTGAGGAGTGCTGCCACACACCTGGAAGCTAAGCAAAGCCCCAGGTGTCAGACACAGGCTTCTTCACAAGTGATCCAGTGGCCCAGATCTCAGGGTTTTATCCACACTGCAGTCCTGAGCAGAGAACTATACTCTTCTGTTCTTGGAAGCAAAAGTTTGAATATTAAAATTAGGAACTAAAATGTGGTGTATGTTTGCTGCTTCCAAAGGTAGAAATTTCCCTCAGGGTATCTAAATTGCCTCAAGCAGAACTCCTTTTGTGGCCACAAGTGTGTAGAACTAGCATCTCCCTTACCTTATGACTTTATCATCTTTCAAGTCAGTGCAAGTAGCAATTGAGTAGCACCAAGACAGAAAATGTTTGATTGCATTTTGGCTTGGCAGAAGTTGGTTTGTTACAGTATTTGAGATATTTTCCCTTGGACAATAAATGACAGCTTGAAACATCATTATTATTCTTTTTGTGTGTAAAATTAGAATTTAAAGTTGTAAAATACATGGCAGTGGCTGATACTATCATAAAATGAAGTTTTGGAGATGATGAATAGTTCATCCTGTGGATGCTCAAGCTAGATAAAGAATGGAGTTAATGCTGGGGAAAAAAATGAGCTGAATACATCTCATTAAGGGCTTACTGCTGCATTTGCATTTTTGTTTAATACTCAAATCCTGAAGCCCTCCAAATGAGCTGTAACTTTGCAGTCTTTAAAAAATAAATAAAGATTAGATAAATGCAGATGCTATGCAAATAGTCGATCAGCAGCAAGGCTACTGAGCAGCCATTAATGAGGGCTGGAAAGTTACACACAGGTGATCATGAAAGACCTTTCCAGTAAGACTAAATGCCACGGTGATGTGTGAGTTCCTTTTGATTCTTCCCTCGAATTTGTCATGCAGGCTATGTGAGGCAACCTGAAGTTATGCCTTGTTAGGTGGGGAAAGATGATGTTTCTGTAGGTGGGGGAATACATGCAGGAATTGCAATCAAGCAAAGAGGAGACAAATAGTGTAATTGGATGATGCCTGAGTTATTGCGAGGGAAAAGAAATTACCTTTTCTATTATTTCCAGCTCTTCTTTATTATCAAGCAACATATGACTGTCTCCCACCTTCAGGATCGTACTCAGATCTCCTAAAAATGATTCATCCCAGATCAAATGAGACAGTTGCTCATTTATACTCCAGATTACAAAAGCATTTTTAACATCAGCCCTTCGCCATCCATTTATTTGTCTGCCCCACGCTTTCTTATTGGTTGTTCATTATGAAAGAGATTTATAGCTCGAAACTCCATCTTATTTATCCCCTTCCTTTTAATGAGGAACCATAAAATAAGCATCATTTTCCTAATGTGCATTTTGAGTGTCAGAAATAGGCAATTTGAATGTGAAGCTTCAAAACACTATTAATGCTGCAATTTAGGGACAAAATTCCTCTCAGTCTTCAGTGCCTCTTGCCGCATTTCTTCGTGTCAGTGATTTATTGCATTATTTCTCTGCCTGTAACAGTTAGTGCTCTGAGTAGCTGTTTTATTTGTGTGCTTTTCCACAAATTAATGCATTTGAGTAGTGGTTTACCCTACCTTCGTTTGACTATCAGCCAAGAGGAGTGCAAGGTAAGCCCCATCGTTGTGCCAGGCCCTTCTCAACACCTTTTGAGGTTGCCTCTCCATGCACTGACTGTGTACGACTCCTGAATGCTAACTTGGAAAAACTCAGCCTGCCACAAATGGCTTCAGTCTCACCAGAGAGCACCAACCACTGCTTTCTGCTCCTGATGACAAGGGGGAAAAGCTGTCACAATGCCTAACATGAAAAACCTAAGTAATGATAGAGATTAGAGGGTTTCTCAGCTTCATCTGCTCCGAAACCTTTAGAAAGGATGAACTCTGACTCAAGCAAAGCACAGTTGCTCAGCGAGTATGCCAGGCTCTCCTCTCAAACATGCCACTTCTTAGCACTCTGTGGCATGCACAATTTGGGGTGCTGGATTATTTGTCTGCCTATGTGAGGCACGATGTAAATTACCCAACATCCTGCTGCTGTTTGAAGATATTGAAAGTCCTTTTCAATTTTAAATATCCATTCCAAACCCAGTGACTCTAGCACCAGGTCTGTGTTAGATATACGCTTGTGCAGAACAGCTCTGCACTTTAATACAAACAGGCCTTTTGTGTCATGGGTCTCTGAAAGCTGCTAGAGGACAAATCGTGCACGACAAAGACCTGCCATGATCTTTTTACCCCTCCCAGACTTCAAAACCTGTGAAAACAATATAAGTACCCTCATCACACACATACTGTGTATGCTGCAGGGATGGCTTAGCATCAATATTGTCATTTAGGGCTGAGGAAATAAACCCCAGAGATGTGAAGGGCCTGTCCTATGGTGGCACTGCAGATCTATGCAACATTTCCTTGTTCTGTGCCCTAATCAAATATTCCTAAATCATAGAGTCACAGAATCACATAATACTTTAGGTTGGAAGGGACCTCAAAGCTCATCCAGTTCCAACCCCTCATCATAGGCAGGAACACCTCCCACTAGAACAGGCCACTCAAGGCCTCATCCAACCTGNCTTCAGATACTGGAAGGCTGCTACAAGGTCTCCTGGAAGCCTTCTCTTCTCCAGGCTGCAGAGCCCCAACTCTCATAGCCTGTCCTCACAGCAGAGCTGCTGCAGCCCTCTGAGCATCTTTGTGGCCTACTCTGGACTTGCTTGAACACTTCAGTGTTGTTCTTGTGTTGGTGGCTGCATAACTGTCTAAGACAAATGCATTCCATTGATGATGTCTACACAGACAGCTAAATGAAGTTAACAGCACCATTTGACAGTGGACAAAGAGCTAGTACCACACATTTGGTCCTGAATCCAGGACTCCTGTACGCCTGCAGATCACAAGCCCCACCCCCACCGTTTTTTTTTTTTTTCTTTTTTAAATGTTGAAATCTTTAAAGAAATGTAGAACTTCAGTTCTGGAAATAGATAAACACAGAGAAAGCAAAGACCTCCCCACCTCTGCCAGAATATTCGGAGAACCTGGAGAGCTTTTCCTCTAAGAGAACAAAGCTGCTAACTTGCTGATGTAAACAAAAAGGGTGGACTTACTGTGAAAATGCATGAATTATTCTGATCAAGGTCTCATTTTGGTGCTTCGAGAGCAGAAGACTGGAAATTTCATTGCAGCTTAGTGTTTCTTTTCCTTTGTGGAAGGATGATGCCCCACTGACCTAGCAGAGAATGTAATGGATGGTGGTGGAGGTCATTGCTGAAATAAGTTCTCCAAAGGGAAAAGCACTTCTGAGAGAGCCAGAAAAAAGCAGGTATCATTATGTTTGTAAAGCCTACCCAGGCTTGTCAGGAGTATTTTAAGTCAGTATTTAAATCACGGTTCTATCTTCTACTCTGGTATATGGTTGTACAGTATTCACTACTGGAACACAAACTGTCTTTACTCCCAGCAACATTTCTACAAGGAAAATGAAGCCCATCATGTTAGCAACAGCACCCATAAAGCCAAACCACTTTGAGGTTCAGTGGAGATTGATTGGATAGGAACATTGTTAGTGAAGGATGGAGCAGGCTTTTTGTGAATTCCCCAAGACTTCAAGCTGAAGCCCATAATTTGGGGCACCTTGGAGCTGGAACAGCCTTACCCTCTGGACTCTGTGCAGGTGACCAATATTTTAAGGCCACGTGCGTTTCAAGTTCACAGAATCACAGAATTACAGAATTACAGAATCACAGAATTACAGAATCACAGAATGTCAAGAGCTGGAAGGGACCTCGAAAGCTCATCCAGACCAACCCCTGCCGGAACAGACTCACCTATACCAGATAACACAGGAACATGTCCGGGTGGGTTTTGAATATCTCCAGAGAGGAGGACTCCACACTCACCCTGGGCAGCCTGTTCCAGTGCTCTGTCACCCTCACAGTGAGGAAATTCCTCCTCATGTTTACCTGAAACTTTCAATGCCTCAGCTTCCACCCACTGACCCTTGTCCTGTCATTGGGCATCACTGAGCAGAGCCTGGCTCCAGCCTCCTGGCACTCACCCTGCACATATTGATAAACATTAATGTAGTCTGCCTGCAATTATGAACCCAGATCAGATCCCCTTGCTGTCCAGTCTCACCTCAAGTTTTACCAAGAGGACTTAAGTTTGCATAGATCCTGAAACAGTAGCCTGAAAGACATATATCCTCCATCTGCAATAAAATAAAAAACACTGAAATTTTCTAAGAGAAATATGAAATGTCATTTTACTGAATGAGTTCACCTGAAAGAACACATCAACCAGAAAATTGTTCTCTACATGCACCTGAATGCTCTTTGATTGCTGCAGTCAGTCACAGACCATCACATTAGTCTTTGAAAGAAGAAACTGCAGACTAACTGCAGAGACTTGAGGACATTAGGCCAGCAGGACTTGCAGACACTCTGAAAGTTTCTCTCCCCACTCACATGGTGCAGCACCGCTGAGCATTTTCCAGTTTAGCTAACCACAGAGCAGACTGTCAACTAATTTTCCAAGTGCTAATCATGCCACTTTTGTGGAGAATAAAAGAAGGACATAATAGGAACGAGCAGTGCCCTGGAACAAGAGGATGAAGCTGGCCCATCTGAGAGCACCATTGCAGGCACATGTGCAAGGTCTCTGCGCCCTGGCTGCCCAGTTCCTTCAGGCTGGTCTTTCAGCACAGCAGCATTATCTCTTGCTGCTTCTCATCTGAAACAGTAATTTATCTTTTACTCATTTTAATGATTGGGTAAATTGGTCATTTTCTTGTTCTGACATTTTAATTTTCTTTGAAAAGACAGATTTATTAAGGAAAAAGCTGCTCAAATCACCACTCTGTATCAGTGCCCCTCACGATGGGAGCAGCCTTTTTCCCTCTGAGCAAAGTTTGCACAATGTTCTGAAGAGAAAAAAGGTCTGAATAACTCAATCTATTGTATGGAAAAGGCACGTGGGCTGTAAAAAAAATACCCACCCCCAAAAAACAAACACAAACCAAAAATACTTCACATTTTTACCACATTTTCCAGTAGAAAAAGAAAACCTGGAAATAAATGTGGAACGATGCAGTTCAGGTTTATTAAGTCTACTTGACCCTTATGTCATTTACTGACATTTTAATTTTACTGCCTGACATTTAACAAATCCTTAGTAGTCCTGAAAAAAAAGTTAATGATTGTAAGAAAAGGAAATACCTCTGCATAGTCAGGTTTGTCCAAATAAAACCAAAGAATTAGCAGCACCTTTTGTTTTCGCCAATGAAATTGTTCACCGCGGTGATTTTTAATTGCATGTTCAGCATGTATTTATTCACAGCCTTTTGACTAATAGCTCACCCTATTTATTTAAGTAGTGGTTGCTTCCCTAAATAGCAATATTTATTAAAGTGTTGGGCAACATGAGGAAGAGAGTGCTCCGATAATAATAATTTATCACACTCCTAACATTCGTCAGGCTTCTGCCTCCTTCTCGCAACTGACCTGGGGAGCCTCTATTACTGGAACGAAAGTACTACAATGTCTTTGCACATTCCCTACAGCAGGATCCTGTGCCTCCCAGCTATTTGCAAGGAGTCCTACAGGAACAATTATGAACTACTCTCATTCATTTGGCACAATGGTGTATGGAAATTTCCTGCAACACTAATTACTATAGTTGCAATTTTTAGCCAAAAATGTCAGTGTCTAGGATTTAATTAGTCTGTGGCAGGGTTTTAAAACTGACCTTCTAGTTTAGTTAATTAATTTGCCAGTTCTGTCTTTTTTTTTTAATATATTTTTTTTTCTTTTTTTTTTTCCCCTTCCAGAGAATCCTGTCATATCACTTTTTAAGGAGATTTTAATTAAAAAGAAATCCCTACTTCCAATGCTAGCAGAATATCTAAAACCAGTTGTTCAACATTTCCAGCAAACAAAAGCACTGAGCTCAAGTTCCTATTGCTTCAGAGTGCTCCCTCCCCAGCCATTGCCCACAAGTGTGAAGGTTGCTACCCAGGTATTTGTGCAAGGCAGTTTGTAAAATGTAAAAGTGCAATGAAGTTATTCCCCAATTAGCTCTTCAGCCCTGTGCCTTTGTCAGCACTCTCTGCTTACAGTGCTTTCTTTACAGGATATTTTTAGAGTATTAATTAGAGATCTGTTTAAATCAGATTACTAGAAACCAACAGGCTGAAAGTCTTGGCAAGTTGGAGTTGTCTTAATATCTCCAGCGAGTGGCTGATTTTTTGTTTTTATTTGAAGCAGAAATTCTGATAGAAATTAATTTACAGGTTTATAAAAGATAGAACTGTGATTTTTTTTTTAAGGTTCAGTTTTATCTTGTCATGAGCCAAAATATGCCTTTTATTCTCCCCTCTTTCTTTGTGACAGTTACTCTGCTGAGAAGTTACACATTACTCTTTCCTGCAGAGAAAATTAAAACCAAGCTATCTAGCAGTCCCAGCTCTGCAGCACATTCCAGCTACTGAGCTGTGTCATACTGTTTTAAAAGAAGAACTATAGAACATCTCCTGAAATGGAAGCAGCTGTGACTTTTTAAGTGCAAAGGAATCAATAAAAGGATGCTAACTACATGGACATGCCTGGGAGTGCTCTTGACACACGCCTGGACACAATTAAAATCTATAGAGCACTATAGTGGCAGAGGATTTGAAGTTAAGATTTAATCACCACGAACATGAACATTGCTAGCTAACCTGTGCAAATAAAATGTAGGTTTGTGAAGTTCTCTGCATTGATGTGTGCAAAATGGAAAGCCTTGGCTGGAGACATTAGTTTGCTTTTCAAAAGCAGAGTGTAGTAAACTGGGTGAAATACCTTAACGAACAGATGCAGCTTCCAGTAATTCCCTTTACCATTTTGCATTCTTGACATAACTAGGATGAAAGATTAGGTCTGTAAGAAACACTGAGAATGACAGAATCATAGAATGTCAGAGTCTGGAAGGGACCTTGAAAGCTCATCCAGTCCAAACCCCCTGCCAGAGCAGGATCACCTAGAGCAGATCACACAGGAACATAGCCAGGCAGGTTTGGAATATCTTCAGATAGGGAGACTCCACAACACCCCTGGCAG
>VWYK01124206.1:37254-61348 GCA_013399775.1 Semnornis frantzii
GTTTTTTTTTTTTGTTTGGTTTGTTTTTTGCTCCACAATTCCCCTTTTATTTTTGTCGGATCCTCACAATGGCTTGAAAGTCATTCCTGACTAGGTTTCATTTTTATACCATTGGCCAATCGTTTTGTCCTCCTCCAGTTCTTAGGGGAAAAGGCTTGCATAGCTTTTCCATAATGACCTCCTTATCTGCGCGGCCAGCAGCAACGTTGGCAGGGTGGCAAATTGGGTTTGCTAATTAAACAATTGCTCCCTCTGTTGGCTGGATGTCAGAGCCCCCAAACAAGGACTCGCACAGCCAGGAGATCGCATTGATTATTGGAACAGAAAAGAGAAGAAAGATGGTCTGGCAAAGTTAGAGCACAGATGATATCCCAAAGTACAGCGTTATGGTTGTCTTGCAGATGAAAATTGGGTCCTGAATGAGCTTCTTCACTGAATGAAGCCTGGGAGTATCATAAATAAAGCAGTGGTGTGGTTTGGAACCCTTTCACACAGAATCACTGTGGTTGGAAAAGACCTTTAAGACCGTCAGGTCCAATAACTTTCTAACTCTGCTAGTGCAACTACTGCACCATATCCTTGAGCACCACATCTAGATGGCTTTTAAATAGATCCAGGGAAGGCGATTCAACCACTTCCCTGCACAGCCTGTTCCACTCTTTGAGAACCTTTTTGGCATAGAACATTTTCCTTTGCAAAAGAAGACTTCTCACTTTTAAGTGTACATATCAAAACAATTACCTCTCCCTTGATATTCATATCAGCCAGAAATAATTTTGAAGTTTACATGGCTAAGAAGAGAAATAATTTGGACTTTTCACACCCTAATGCTGTTGAATATTGAATAAACACTGAGAACTGCATTTATTTTATGGCGGTTTAGGATGTGCTCAAATTCAGCTCAGGAAGGTTTCTGAGGCAAAACCTGTGGTCTAGCTGAGCTGTCATCTTCCAAGAAGCTCCACAACTGTAAAAATTTTGGTCAGGGGTTGCAATAGGTTGCCCAGGGAGTTAGTGATGTCATCATTCTTGGTGGTGTTCCAGAAAGGCATAGCACTTTGGAACATGGTTAAATGACCATGGAAGTCCTAGGTTGAAGGTTGGACTTGAAGATCTTAGAGCTCTTTTCTGGACAAAACAATTCTATGATTTTGTGATTCTAAATAATGTTAAAGAGGACAAAAAAACAAATCCAACAAACCAAAACATCTCATTCAGTTTGTTTTAGACCTGCACTTCAAAGCTGAGGAGTTGTTTGCAAAAAGTCACATACAGCCCAATTTGCTGAGGTTTGAGGGTTACATTGCCTCAGTGGCTTCCCCCACACTGGCTCGAGCAGAATGAAGAGCTTTCCACCAAGGAACTAAATTACACATCTTGCAACTGATGGAGTGTTTTGGATCCCTGTGTTTATCTCACTCACATTGATGGAAGGTGAGTCAAAAGAGCGTAATGAAGTTTTGCCCTCCTTGCTCTAGTATGACACAGTGACAGAGAGGCTCATTATTACTCTGTTCTGCTTATGAGGATGGGACTAGGCTTTTGAAAACCTGTGATTAAGCAGGCTTTCCAGAGAATGCTGAATATCTTCACTACATTGCAGATCTTACATTTCAGAACAAATGCTACTCCCAGTTTCAAGAAAGCTGCGTGTGTCAACTTTTAATTAATTACTTACCTGCTGCTCTTTTGCAGTCTGGAGAGGAGAAGGCACCAAGGTGGCCTTATTGTGACCTTTCAGTATCTTAAGGGGGCTACAAGAAAGCTGGGGAGGGACTTCTTAGGATGTCAGGTAGTGATAGGACTAGGGGAAATGGAACAAAGCTAGAAATGGGTAGATTCAGACTGGATGTTAGGAAGAAGTTCTTCAGCATGAGGGTGCTGAGAGTCTGGAAGGGGTTGCCAGGGAGGTGGTGGAAGCCCCAACCCTGGAGGCGTCTAAGGCCAGGCTGGATGAGGTGCTGGACAGCCTGATCTAGTGTGAGGTGTCCCTGCCCATAGCAGGAGCATTGGAACTAGAGGATTCTTGTGGTCCCTTCCAACTCTGATTTTATAATTCTGTGATTCTCTGATTCTTACTTCTCTGTAGGACACTGGCACCACCTGCAGAGGGGCTGTCTTGGGAGGGTTCTGGCACAGGCTGCTCTCCTAAGCCTCTGAGCTGCCAAGGAGGAGTTATTACTCTTCATCTGATCTTGCTGGACATGAGCTACATTTCCAACTAAATCCATTCACAAAGCTTGTTCACTTAGCTTGCTCACTGAAAAGATGTCCTTCCTCTTTAGAGACTCTTAATTTTATTATTTCCCCCCCCTTTCCTCCATATTTTATTCAATTTCTCTTCTGGTGAAGCTATTTATCCTCTCATTTTCAACCTCAGACAGTTTCATGCTCACTGCTCTTGTAAAAAAGCATGTTTGGGGTTATATATTTTGGGTTTTTTTTGCTGCTGAATAAATACATTCTACCATCCCCTACCCATTCCCAACACCCTCTTTAGTGTCAATCTTTTCTCTCTTCTGTCCCATTTGTCGAGGTCCCAGATCTCAATGAAATAATTTCTTGCATTTCATGCACCACATGGAAGATCAATACCAATTAGGAGGAGAATACTGTAATAGAGATGTATGAAAATGTTTCATTCTTATAGGCCACTTTTATTCCTCCTGAAGGGTAGAATAAGGCATAAGAATTTAGTGACAGTTCCCTTTTCCTAAACAGGGCTATATATCAAGGTAGCTCAGAGCTTAGCAGGACATGTTGTGTTTGTCTGCATCCTACTGACACCTTTGAGTCAGGAAGAAAAAACCTGGGGATATGAGGAGGCCACAAAGATGATCCAAGAGCTGGAGCACCTCTGCTACGAGGACAGACTAAGGGAACTGGGGTCCAGTCTTAACATCCTGTGATTCTGTGAAAGATCGTACAATCATAGAATGGTTCAGCTTGGAAAAAACCTTTAAAGATCATTCCAGTCCAACCCCCCCTACAGTGAGCAGGGACATCCTCCACTAGGTCAGGTTGCTCAGGAACTGGGATAAAGAACCTACTTGAATTTTAAATGTCATGAAGTGAGAACTGCTTTTGACAGACTCTTCTTTCTTTAATTCTATCCTAGTATGAAACTGTGAAAAATGTCCTAATCACAAGCCTGTCCCATAGAATCACAGAATGGGAGGGGTTAGAAGGGATGTCTGGAGATCATTCAGCCCCAAACCCCTGCCAGAGCAGGCTCACCTAGAGCAGGTTGCCCAGGACAGCGCCCATGTGGGTTTTGGATGATCTTCCAGAGATGTAGAGCACAAGTCTTATCCTCTTCCATCAAAACACTTGTTCTTAGTTACTTTTGGATATGGAACAGTGCATGAAACAGACCTTGGTTCTGACCTAAGTGTAGGAAATAGCTAATACGTGACTTACAGCCCCGAAAACCACTGAGAACTTCTTTTAATGAATGCTTAGAGGGGATCTTTGTTACCTTTACTGGAAAATCAGTATAATCACAGTGCTATGTTCATCCTTCTAGGCAAATACAGAAGTCCTGTTCACTTCCTTGGGGTGCAAATCCTTGGCACAGGGTTTGAGGCAAATACAGAAGTCCTGTTCACTTCCTTGGGGTGCAAATGCTTGGCACAGGGTTTGGCTCAAAGAGCAGTCAATACAACAGGGAAGGCAAGATACATAGTTCCCAAGCTTTTAAGCCTGGATATGATTTCAGAAAAGCCTCAAACTCCGCATCAAAATGCTCAGACAGCTCCTCGTGGAAAGACAACATGTTCTGTTTTCACTAGGAAAGGCATCCGTGGAGCCATGGGGAGACTGAGGAGATTCTGTATATCTTCCTCCACCAGGAGGGGCCATAGCTGCAACCAAGTGCGCGTCCTTGGCTTGTGGCACAACCCTGTCTTCCTGCATGGAAGCCAAAAATTACTTAATTTCCCCCTCCCCCCTCGTTGTTGCCGAACTCCTAAACCCAATGAATTTGCCTCTCTTCCTCCGCAAGCTCTCTTTAATGGACAGCACGAAGCACCCCTACGCTATCCCTCTGGCTACTAAGTGCACCTCAGGAAGCAGAATGGAGTCATAGCACAGCATAAGGACAGGCTCTGCTGTTTACTGCAAATAAAAGCAAGGGGGCTGGGCTGAGGGGTGAGCTTTTCACAGCATGGTATTAAAAGGTAACTGTCTGCATCTCCACTGCTGTCAGGAAGAGCCATTCTCCAGAGCCACTGGATGCCTGACAGCGTGTATTCTAGCAGTTTGATTTTAAAATAATGACCTCAGACTTCAGTTAAGCATTTAACAAACAGCAAATTAGGATTTGCATTCTCAGAGAAATTATTGGAACAGGCCTAATCTTTGGTCTGCCAATCAAGCAGAGGAAAACCATTACAGGAATAAATTGCTGTCTCCAGACAGCTTCCAGACAGGCAAAGCCACCAGGCTGCAAAATGTGCTTTGCCTAGGTTTGTCCTCTGAGATGGGCACTGCTTTCCTAAAGGGGTCATTTGCTGGTGACGTGCAGTAAGCTGGTGAGGTCAGGGGACACTCTGTGCATGCAACACTTGCTCTGTGTTTGCACTACCTCTCTTTGGACACTGGAGATGACTCATTTCTCTGGAGCTTTGCTTAGGGGCCTTTGCCACCACCGGTGCCCAGATTAACAGAGCAGATACTTAGTCCCAGTTTTACTAACAATTCTCAGGCTCCCTCTTGAAAATCTGCACTTCTCCCTTGCTTTTGTTTCACTTGCTGCTTTTATTTTGTTTAAATAGCCTTGACAGTGATTCTGTCAATTTGCTATCCCTTTCCTCTCTGCTCAGTACTTTTCTTTTTGCTGCCCTTCTCCCCGCTTCCACAGCAGCAATGTGTTGCCCTTATCGAGTCATTGAAACGTGTCCATGTCACAGATCTCAGACTCCACTCTGAGAAAATCTGAAAATATGCAACAGGCGAGGAAAGAACCAGAACTACAGTGTCAGGAGGCTTGAAAGTCTCATCATATTTTTGTTCCAGTTCATAAAGCTACTGCTGTAGGAGGGGAGTTAGGATGGTGGGGCTGAAGTGCAGTGTGACTGGTGCTAGATCAGTCCATCTGGTGGTTCAGCTTCTTTATGGCTTGCTGTGAGAGAATCGCATGGCTCCATTCATGTATGAAAACAAGCAGAAAAGGGTCACTGCTGTGACCTGAAACACAGTGCTGCCTGCTGCCACTGACAGTCCGAGTGCCACCCCAGCCTGCTGGGGCAAGAGGGAGAGAGCAGGAAGAGAGGGGGAGCAAAATCTGAACGGGAGTAAGAAAACAATGGCCCTTTGGGGTCTGATTTGAGGGGAAGAAACAGTCAGTAACTGCCTGGTAGCTATGTGAAGAATCAGTCAGGACAGCACATAGAAAGAGTGTCATCTTGCATCATGTAAGGAAGGATTTGTGTGGGATAAGGCTGCTGAGAAGAGGGGCAAAATAAAAGCACACAGCGAAATCTCATGCGGTCTGTATGAACTGTATCATGATAGGCAGGGATGGATGTGTACACTCAAACCTCCTGTACATCACCCATTAAGAAATCTGTGGAGATATGTCTGTTTCCATTAGAGGGGATCCTCTTGCCGGTGTTCTGTGTGATGTACACAAAGACTTTGCAAACACAATGGAGCAGTACAAAGCAAGAGAAAGAAAGAGAGTTTTGAGCTGAATCCTGTCTCCCCATTTTGTCCTGTGCACAATTTGATCCAGCTTGCTAAGGAGGGGCTTGTGATCAGCAGGAGAAAGCTGTGCCCTCTTTCCTCCTGCCCATCTGAAACAACACATTAGATGATGAGGGGTTAAAATGGTGAAGAGGGGTTAAAAAGATTAAAATTCTGAAACTTTTCTGCATGTAAACACTCTCCAAAATCCAGAATCCAAGAAAGGAGCGAAATACATTTTTCTTTGCTGATTTTGTGCCTGCCAAGTGAGTTCTCTCATTAATAGATCAAGTATAAATAGATCACACAATTGGCAGTGGTAATTTTCAAAATATGATATACATACATTTCAGTTTATAATCTCATGGTGAGTATGACTGTATGAAGAAATAATAAATGATAAACTCTATAATGCGTCTTCAAATGCTGCCAGAATATTTGATTGCTGTAGCAAGATTCATACCATCTATCACATGAGGACTAGGGAGGATATTTTCCCTTCTGTACTCTACAGAGAAGACAAACAATTTGCTACAGCCCTTCTGCAGGTATCTCAGCTCATTTTTTCTGTCCTCTTTGGAGATTTAGCACTCTGGGCTGAATTTAGCTTGGAGAAGGTAGGGACAATTGTCAGAGACCACATGTTGGTTTCTCATGTCTATGACTTCTCAGAACCACCTGATATAGAAGAGTATGGAATCTTACACGTGAAAAAGTATGGCTCAAGGGGTTCGTTGTTCTAAAAAATAAATAGAGGTTGGGAAGGAAACAAGGGAAAACTGACAGGATAGGAACAGAGGGCATAGAGACAGGACATCAGAGATGAAAAGTTGCAGAGAAATTCCACAAGTGTAGAGTCTGGCACCTGGCAAAGAACAACCTCAGGGAGCAGGATAGGTCGGGGACTGACCTGTTGGGATGCAGTGAAGGGGAAAAGGTTTTGGGAGTCCTGGTTGATGTGAGGTTGACCATGAGCCAGTAATGTGCTCTTGTGGCCAGGAGGGCCAGTGCCATGCTGGGGTGTATTAGAAGAGCTGCGGCTAGCAGGTCGAGAGAGGTTCTCCTGCCCCTTTACTCTGCCCCGTTTCATTTAAACATGTGGAGGAGTTTTTTCCCTATGAGGGTGACAGAACCCTGTAACGGGCTGCCCAGGGGGCTTGTGGAGTCTCCTTCTCTGAAGATATTCAAAACCTGCCTGGATGTGTTCCTGTTTGATCTGGTATAGGTGATCCTGCTCTGGCAGTGGAATTGGACTGGATGAGCTTTGGAGGTCCCTTCCAGCCCCTGACATTCTGTGATTCTGTGAAGTCAGCCAATCCCCACCCAGGTTTTCCATATGTTGTGTCCTCTTTTGTTCACTAGCAGAACTGAAACCCCAAACCCTAGAAGTGTACATCCTTGGGATTGCTCTGCTCCACAGACATTGCTCTGAATACAGTCTCCAGAGCTGTGCTTGAACCCACGTTAAATGAGTTAGCTGAGTGACACTATTTAACTGGGACAGCATAAGCAGCATTGACAACAGCTTGGCACAGAGAGCTAAGCTTTTTCACAGATTTTCAGGCAGCTCCTGCAAAGTCCATCCAAAGCTCTGTGTTGTCATGCCTGCCTTTCTAGTAGCTTCAAGCTACTTCAAGTGAGCATCAATGAGGCCAGCCCAGGCAGTCAGCCCTTAGGCTCGGCTGTGACAGCGGTGCAGTGGTACTTGCCTGACCCTTCAGAGTACAGGGATGCAGTGCAAACTGTAGTGCTCTTGCAAAATGTGATGCTCTAGTTCCCTTGTCCTTATTCAGCATGGCTGCTGAATCAGGATTTTCCCTTATCTGCAGCAATATTTGGGCTAGGCTCTTCTGCAGTTTTCAGAGTTCAAACACCTAAAGTCACAGAATTCTTGAGTGAGGAGGCAGAGGTTTCCTAAAGAGGTAAAGATACTGATCTCATGAACAACTGTTTTGATGGAAATTCCCAGTTAATAGAATAGAATCGAATCAACCAGGTTGGAAGAGACCTCCAAGATCATCCAGGCCAACCTATCACCCAGTCCTAGCCAATCAACTAGACCATGGCACTAAGTGCCCCATCCAGTGTCCACCATCTCCTGGGCAGCCCATTCCAATGGCAAATCACTTTCTCTGTGGACTGCTTCCCTAATGCACTTGTGTTAGGGAGACTATACAGAGGGACCTGGACAGGCTGGATCAATGGGTCAGAGGCCAATAGTATGAAGTTCAAGCAGGTCAAGTGTCAAGTCCTGTGCTTGGGTCACAACAACCCTGTGTAATGCTACAGGCATGGGGCAGAGTGTCTGGAAAGTTGCCTGGAGGAAAAAGACATGGGAGTGCTGGCTGAATATTAGCCATCAGCATGCCCAGTCATCCAAGAGTGCTGAGAGCATCCTGGTTTGCATTAGAAAGAGTGTGACCAGCAGGTCTAGGGAACCGATTGCCCCTCTCTACTGAGCACTGATGACTCTGTACCTTGAACGCCATATTCAATTTTGGGCCCCTGACTTCAACAAAGACCCAGAGCTGTTGGAGCATGCCCAAAGAGACAATAAAGCTGCTGGAAGGACTACAGTGTAGGTCTTATGAGGAGCAGCTGAGGGAACTAAAGTTGTTTAGCTTGGAGAGAGGCTGAGGGGACAGTTTATCACTCTCTACAACTACCTGAGAAGGTTGTGGCGAGGTGGGTGAGAGTCTGTTCTCCAAAGCAGATAGTGGCAGGACAAGAGGAAATGGCCTCAAGGTGGAACAGAGCAGGTTTAGATTGGACATTAGGAAAAATTTCTTCAATGAAAGGGTTCTCAAAGTCTGGAACGGGCTGCCCAGCAAAGTGGTTGAATATTATCCCTGGAGTTATTTAAGAGGTGTAGATGTGGTTCTTAGGGATGTGGACTTCATAGCATTGCATTAGTGGTTGGACTTGACGGTCTTAGAGGTCTCTTACAGCCTGAATAGTTCTATGATAGATAGAAACGTGCATGTGTCTTTCTTCTTAAGGTGGTTAGAAGCAAGCAGTGAACAGATGAAGCAGCTGGCTCTTGATTAATCCAGGAAACATGTGTGATATTTACAGGAATAGAAAGTACAACACAAAACCTGCCAGAATCCTGACCTTTGTCAAACGTGTAATATCTTCTGGGTCTTATGAGATACTTGGAAGGAAGAGTGCTGAGGAAAGCCTTCTGTCATCTTTTCTTGGCTTACATACTTCTGTTTGCTCATCTCCAGCAAGAGCTGCTATGCATCCACTTGCTTGCCCTGGGAGGGAGTGCAGATTCTTACTCTGCCTGGAGCTGCACATGGCTCTTTCAGAGGGTTGAGTCAAAGAGCTGAGTAATTCAACCACCCATACTATCTCCAGAGGGCCAGGTGAACACCTCTCATCCTTCTTTATAAACTCCTCCAACTACATGTTCCTCCACACCAAATTTTGAAGGTCAAGTCCTGCAATAAAAAAAGCTTCCAAAGTCAGGATTGATTTATCTTGGATTGATTTATCTTGGAGAAGAGAAGGCTTCGAGGAGACCTTGAAGTAGGCTTTCAGTATCTGAAGGGGGCCTCCAGAAAGGCTGGGGAGGGACTATTGACAAGGTCTTGTAATGACAGGATGAGGAGTAAGGGGTTCAAACTGGCAGAGGGGAGATTTAAACTAGATGTTAGGAAGAAGTTCTTTGCAGTGAGGGTGGTGAGACACTGGCAAAGGTTGCCCAGGGAGGCTGGGCATGGTCCCTCCCTGGAGGGGTTCAAGGCCAGGCTGATTCAGGCCTTGATTAACCTGTTCTAGTGGGAGGTGTCTCTGCCTATGGTGGGGGGGTGGAACTGGATGAACTTTGGGGTCTCTTCCAACTTGGACCATTCTATGATTCTATAATTCTGTCTGAGAAACACACCCACCAACTTTCTCACCCATCACTACAACTGTGCCACTGAAAAGCCATACTTTTAAAGTGTTGTAAATTGAGGACAGCCAAGCCCTGGCTGTAAGACCTGTTTCTTACAGAAATTGAACTGAGCTCTATTGCATTTCAGATTAACCTTTTTAATGCAGTCTTTCCTCAGCAGCAGCTCTGGCAAATAAAGCAATCAGTGCCCATGGATGAGGAGGAAGAAAAAGAAGAGAGGAAAAGAGAGAGAAAGAAATTTACACAGGTGGTGATTCTTTTTTCCCTAGTACCAGGAAATAAGAGGGTTGTGTCCTCATGGGAAAAGATACCTTCCTCACAGTATGTATCTTAAGGCAGGATTTGTTCCTTTTTATTGCTACACGTCCCCTTTGTTTCTCCACTCCTAGTACAGTTAAGCTTTCTGCTTCACGTTGAGCCCATCTTTCTTTTGCCACCTCAGAGCCATTTTGTAACATATGGTCTGTTAGGCGGAGATGTACAACTGCTTACATAACTTAAGGCTTGCTGGAGTACAAAGACGTAAGTAGACAACAGATGCACAAATGAGCAGGCAGACAAACGTGCCGTGGGTACGAAATGATGATGATACCGCTCAGAATCAGATTTACTCTGCTTCTCCTGTGGAGTACACCTGTCCTCTGATGCTGATGTGTGCAGCTCCAGCCAGTGAGGCTTCCTCATCCAAAACTAAACTTAGATCTTCCTTCCTTCATTAGTGCACTGGGACTGCTCCTTCCCACACCTTGTTTGCACAGGGTGTCTCTGTGTTCGTCAAAGCATTGCATTAGCATACTCGAGGTATACCCCCAGCAGACCTGAATGCAAACAAATAAGCCTAGATGAACAAACACAACTGTGCCTTGTGGCTTCAAAACAGGTTTTAAACAAATTCCCAGAGAGCAGATTAAAAGTTGTAACACCTTTAATCGTAAGAAAGGGAGTCTTGTTTGTTACTTCCCTCTGGCAGTTCCCTCATCGCCTCACACAGGGTGCTGTGTTACTCATGGCATGAAGAAGCTTCATCAAAGGACCCTCAGCTGTGGTTCTCTGCCAGACAGAGCTATTCCAAAGGTCAGATATTAGTTCCTGACTCTTTGCTCAGCTTGGGTAGCACAAAAGCAATGGAGCTGCTCACATCCAGGCAGGGATTATTTAGGAGACTATGTGTGGGATAAGTCTGGTACAAATGCATTTAACCATCTGCTTTTCCTTACAATGCAGGTATTTGGGTGTGTTCAAAGTACTCTTCCAGAGCCTGATATGCTGAGCTCCAGCAGTCTGGGGGGAGACCTTCAGGGGACTGAAATTTATAGAAAATCTTAAACTAGCAGAGCTTTGAAAATATGCTGTGGAGCAGATTGCCCAGGCAAACAGTTGCAAAGCTCCCTTGTTTATTTGTTATAACAAAGAACTTGTTTCATGAAGTGAGGACCCAAGGGGCCTTTCACCCTTTCAAGCACGGCTACAGCTCCAGGTTCTCTAAGATGCCCTTGCAGACCTCCCACCCCAACACCCCACCGCACCCCACATGTTGGCCCTGCTCCTGCACCACTGCCACTCTTCCCTCACTATGGTGTATTCAGGATGCTTTTTACGTCTCTGAGACTGCCATAGCTGTGTCAAAAGTGGCTCACAAGTTGTCAGGGAGCAGAGGCTGACAGACAATGCAAATACCAAAGCTTGATTTCCTTGGGGCTTCTTACCTGCATGGAATTTGGAACTTTTTTTCCTTGTCTGCAGTAAGCACGCAGACAGCCTGACAGAACACAGGCTCTGAGGCAGCAGTGGGTGTTTTACTAGCAAATCTTTCCTATTTAGCATTCTCAATGACTTTGCTGCCAACAGTTTAATCACCTTAGAAAACCACAGATACCTCTGACAGGAAAGGATACTCTTAGAATTACCTCAGCTGCTTCTTCCTGTGGCTATATTGTCAGACATTATCAGCAAATATTTGCTTGTTATAGACTGTCATTGGGGGAAAAAACATGCCAGTCTTCCTGCCTTCCAGGTAACTAATGCTTTGTTGTCTATCCAGCAAAGACTGCCTTCCTCAAATTGTTCTTTCTGTGTATATTGCTCATCCAGACAGGTTGGTAAGTGACAAGCTGCACCCAGAAGCAGAAGTAATTCCAAGTGTATAAAGGAACAAAACCTTTGTATTTTAAATGGCATGGGTTTATTTTCTCATTGTCCTCACCTGTTTCTTCCCAATCTCCACCTTGTGGTTTACATAGGGGGTAGAGCAGTATGAACACTTCTGACAGTGAAAAATCTTGTTGTTCCCAAAAAGAAAGAAACTGCTGTGTTCATTAGAAAAGGAGGGATTTTGGAGAGGGAATCACAGAATCGTCAGGTTTGGAAGGAACCACAAGGATCATCCAGTTCCAACCCCTCCTGCCATGGGCAGGGACACCTCACACTAGATCAGGTTGCTCAGAGCCCCATCCAGCCTGGCTTAAAGACCTCCAGGGATGGAGCTTCCACCACCTCCTTGGGCAACCTGTTCCAGGGTCTCACCACCCTCATGGTGAAGAACTTCTTCCTAACATCCAGTCTGAATCTACCCACTTCTAGTTTTGCTCCGTTCCCCCTAGTCCTATCACCACTTCCCAGCTTTCTTGTAGCCCCCTTAAGATACTGGAAGGCCACAATAAGGTCTCCTCCAGACTGAATAAGCCCAACTCTCTCCGTCTGTCTTCATAGGAGAGGAGCTCCAGCCCTTTCTAGTTCTTTTGTGAACAAGATTATCTGAATTTCAATCCTTGTTTCCCAAGTTCAGCATAAAATGATAAAAGAAATCCTACCTAATGTGTCAAGTTTCTAGCCCAATTTCACTTGGAAAAAATATTAAGAAATATTCTATAGTTTTGAGAAAACATCAGACCTGCAAACACCCACATTTCTCCTCTTCTTTTTCCCTACTCTTTTGTACTGTGCTACAGAAAAACTGAAGCTTTTATTTTATTTGGTTAGGGATAAAGAGAAAGGTAGGAGTTCCAATTGAAATGCAGACACTCTCTGACAACTTTCATGCCTCTCTTTTGAAAAGCATGGAGAGAACTATAGGCTGAGGCTGCCACGTGAAGTCGTAACACAGTGTTAAACACATATTACTAGAAAACAAGACCTTCAGAACAGTGATGTGTGTAATGACTGGTTTAAGCATAATTGGGAACCATAATACTAATAAAATGCAGAGGAAGTCCCAGTTCTTAATTAATGGCCCGTTCTTTTTTTTTTTTTCTTTTTTGTAAGAGTGTAGCCGCTTTAAACGATAAGTGTATATAATTAAGTGTATCGTAAAGTATGGTTACATTTGTCTAATAACTGAACAATGTAATAAAGCCTCCGTGGCTAGGTACTATTTTACTTTTCCTTCTCAAAGCTAGACGTTTCGTTAAAGCTGCAGATTAACTACATTTGCTCTTAAACCACTGAAACTTCTTTTAAATTCTTTTAAATTTAGCCATACGAGACATAAACAGAGGAGAGTTTGAAGCCTTTCTAAACGATCATTATTAAAACGAATCACAGAGAGAAGTGCTTGAGTCTATTACACATTGACTTCGTGTTAGGAAAGCATTTTCTGCTGCGTTTTAACCTCACCGTGCACTTGTGACCAGGAGGGCCAATGCCACTCTGAGGTCTATTAGGAGGACTGTGGTTAGTAGGTCGAGAGAGGTTCTCCTGTCCCTCTACTCTGCCCTGGTGAGGCCACATCTGGAGTACTGTGTCCAGTTCTGGGCCCCCCAGTTCACGATGGGCATAGAAGTGCTTGGGAGAGTCCAGCACAGAGCCACAAAGATGATGAAGGGAACGAAACATCTGTGTTACGAGGAGAGACCATGAGAAAGTTGGGCTCTTTAGCTTGGAGAAGAGGAGACTGAGAGGTGACATCCTCAATGTTTATTAATATTTGCAGAGTGAGTGCCAGGAGAATGGAGCCAGGCTTTGCTGGGTGATGCCCAGTGCCAGGACAAAAGGCTATGGGTGGAAGCTGAGGCATAGGAAGTTTCAAGTAAACATGGGAAGGATTATTTTCCCTGTGAAGGTGACAGGACACTGAAACAGGCTGCCCAGGGTGGGTGTGGAGTCTCCTTCTCTGGAGATATTAAAAACCTGCCTGGACATGTTCCTGTGTGATCTGGTCTAGGTGATTCTGCTCTGGCAGCGGGGTTGGACTGGATGAACTTTCGAGTCCCTTCCAACCCCTGACATTCTGACATTCTGTGATTCTCAAAGCCAGTCAACGAAAGACAAACGATTTTGGTTTAATCCTGAACAGCCAAGAACTCAAGATTCCTTTGAAACTGTTGAGTGCTGGCTTAAATAGCGATGCTATTCCCCCCAAAACGCGAAAGTGCAGGTTGCACCTCTCTCCCTCACATGCTCTCTTTCTTCGCACTGTAATTCCCTGCACCATATCAGCCTTTATTCCTTCTCCTTTCCAGGGAGCCGTGTAACTCGCAGTGTTTTCCTGTTGTGACTGAGAAGATGAGGAATTATAAAAGACTAACACTACAATTTAACGCTTCAGAGAAACAGTGTATATCATTACTCCTCTGTAGCCAAGCACACTAATTAATATTTATTGCACCTGTCAAACCAGTAGCCATGGTCAATCCATTGCTGCGGCGGTTCAATGGGAGGCTGGGCACCATATTTCTCCTTGGCAGGCATGTTTAGGTCATCAACAAAGACAAAAGCCCTTTTCCCCAGTGGAGCACTGTAAACCCTCTTCTTCTTTCTCCTGCAAAATTAAATCGTTAATTTTATTCATGTTAATTTTCATCTTCCTTGGAAAAAGAGGAAAAGAAAAAAAAATAGAGGGAGAAAGAGAAGAAGAGAGAAAGAAAAGAAATCACACGCTTTCAGGGGAGCCTGCCTGACATTATTATTAGAAACAGCTCTTTGGAATCCATGACCTTTTATTTTTATCAGATGTGCTGTAAAGGTCACAGAAACATGGGGAGGACATAGTTATAAATCCACATAGAGTTTAATCAAAGGTGGCACGTTGTTCTGAAGTAAACAAACTAATAAAACTATTCCAGTTTAGGAAAGAAGAAAAAAAGAGAGAGAGAAAAAAAAAAAAAGGGAAAAAAAAGATCTCTGTTAAAGACTGTCAACAAACCTCTGATGAACGTGAGTGTGTCAATGGAATCAATTAGGCAAGAGGAATTACAATATGTGAATTTCAGTGTTGCACCTACAGTAGGCTCTTTGGCACCCCGAGTGAAACACTTTTTCTTTTCCAGCCCTGTGCCTCATTCCAAAGCATGTCACGGTGCACAATGTGCTGCTGGGGAGCCGCATTCGCTCCAGCTAATTACAAGACAATGAGAACTTGAACTAAGGCAACTACAGAGCAGATTGCTTCAGTTCTGCCAGTCTGTGTCCTGATTACACCATGAACACTTGTGACACTGTGAAATAACAGCATAAATGGAAGAGAGATACAACCTCCTGCATTTCAGCATGTAGTATGACAACGGATTTTAATTATAGCCTGTGCAAGAATTTCCTCCATCTTTTCCCCCCCCCAAAAAAAAAGTACCTAGCTGGGCTGCCAGCAAAAGCTACTGTTCTCCAGTGTTGATACTAGGGAAGCTAAAGAGTCAAAAATAAGGCATTTTTTCTACTTCTGCTCAGGCTTCTGCTCAGGCTTCTGGATTTGTTGTGCTGGGTCCTGGGAAATGCCTAACATACCTAAGAGACAAGTTGGGCAATGCAAGGACAGGAGACAGTGCTGGAGTACCAGCTATTCATGAAAGTGGTGAAACAACCTGCAAACCTGCTGATTAGAGGAGGAGTAAACTATTTGCTTCCTTTGGAGAAGGATCACCTAGTGAAGCCCAGACCTGCAGGAGTCCTCGAGAGCACTGAATCAGATATGAATGCTAACAGAATATGCTATAAAATGGGCAATGAATGGGTGTTTTAATGTTATAGCTGCATATGAATAGCATCATGGTTCTCCCTGCAAAAGATTGTGGGCTGAGTTTTCAGTAGATGTGCAATACTCAGAGAAGTAGATAAACACTTTGAAAATCTTTCTGGCTTGTCTAAATAACTCTTTGAAATAAGAACTGGCTGTCAGACCTACTAAGGTACACTTGAAAATAGCTCTAGCAGTTACGTGACTCAACAGATGTCTAAATACCTTAGGAAGCACAGCCCTTTATGGTTAGATATATAAGGACAGATGTATACATATTTTGTCTCTTAGTCTAAGGTTTGTTACTCAGGTGGGTCTAGATCCACAAGGAAGATTTAGGTCATGCCACATAGAGTTTTTAGGCACTCTGCCTTCTTGAGGATATCACAGCCCCAAGCTGGATGCTCAAGGTTCCTCCATCCAGGGAAGAAAACGGGTTCATAGAATCACAGAATTGTTTTGACCTTCAAGATCACCGAGTCCAACTATCCACCCCAGACCACCATGGCCACTAGATCATGTCCCAAAGTGCCATGTCCACATCCTTCCTGAATCCCTCCATGGATGATAACTCTACCACTTCCCCAGGCAGAACCTTCAGAATCTTCTTTGTAGCTGTCAATTGGGACCAGTAGCTGGAGTCCACCTGCAGAGCCACTTCCTGACAACACCACCATCCAAGAACATTGTCCACTGGAAGACTGCAAGTAATAGGAGCAAAGTGAAACCCTAAGGAGCATTAGAACCACCTCTGCTCTCTGCTCTCTTTCCTCAGCAGCCCACATAACTCATTGCTTGGTACAAGAAACAGAAATTGTGTCAATCCCAGGAAAATGCCCTGGGTGGGGAAACTTTGCTGAGAAATGGCATTGATCCTTTCCTAGGGGGAGAGAAGGGAGAGGGATGATCAGAGAGCTGGAGCACCTCTCTTTTGAGGAGAGACTAAGGGAGTTGGGGCTGTGCAGTCTGGAGAGGAGAAGTCTCCAAGGTGACCTTATTGTGGCCTTTCAGTATCTTAAGGGGGCTACAAGAAAGCTGGGGAGGGAATTCTTAGGATGTCAGGTAGTGATAGGACTAGGGGGAATGGAACAAAACTAGAAATGGGTAGATTCAGATTGGATGTTAGGAAGAAGTTCTTCAGCATGAGGGTGCTGAGAGCCTGGAAGGGGTTGCCCAGGGAGGTGGTGGAAGCCTAATTCCTGGAGGTGTTTAAGGCCATGCTGGGTGAGGCTCTGGACAGCCTGATCTAGTGTGAGGTGTCCCTGCCCATGGCAGGGGGGTTGGAACTAGATGATCCTTTTGGTCCCTTCCAACCCTGACTGATTCTATGATTCTAGGTGCTCTGAGCTCAGGCTCTTGGCTCCCACCTGGGAAGTGCAGACATACAGGAAGCTGGAGGCAGAGCAGAGGAGGTGGGATGCAGACGCTGGGTGGGGGTTGAACTGAGTGCTAAGTGCTGGCATCTGTCTTGTGGGTCTAACCTGTATTTCCTGGCTCTTTAATTCCTTCGCAGGGTTTATTACGCAAGGCCAATGAAATGTGTCAAGAACTACACTGTGGGCTGAATGTGGAAAGAAGCCATTTTCCCTGTGCAAATAATTACAGAACTAATTCTTGGGTCTTTTGTCAGCTGTCTTGCCTCTCCCTTAAACACTGTTGGATGGTCATAGCACCATAAAACAGGTTCAAAATCATACTGGAAATGAGTACAGCTTGATTTTGATGACAATTTGCTTTATAGCCTTAGTTAAACTGTCAGAGAGATTTAACAGAAGATAAACTTTGTATTTGGCCCTTTATGCCAGAAGAATTCTAAAAGCTCAAAGCCTCGTTTTGAGGGCCTAGCATTTTGCCTTTTCCCCAGCAAACAAACCGTTCGTTAGCCACCAGTTAATTACTGATGGCTAGAGGTGATATATCAGCAATATTTTGCATTGGAGAATTACAGAAATCCAATGCCAAAAAGGTCTCAAGCCATCCATGTCCTTGTCAATATGGAATTGTTTTGTATTCTCTGCTTCTGCAGTTTGTTTTACATGACCTAAGAACTGCTGCTTTCATTGTTTCTCCCAGAGTCTATTCATTAACAGGAGGCTTTCCTCCTAATATGCAGCTTAAATGTTCATTACCTTATTATGCTTCACAATGAACTGAACTCGCTGCTTTCAACATATAGCCATAATTTTTACCTATCGGCTGGAAGTGTGCTCTGCTGCGTGGAAACATCAGAATTATCACACAGCTACTGCCTGATAAAGCATTACTCAAATCCTGTAGTGTTTTCAAATCTTGAGCTATTAATAATTTAACATAATTAATTCAAAACACTTCACTCACTGTGAACCGGAGAGAGACGGTGGGGGGAAACGATGCACATTCCATCTTTCAAGGGTGGAATTAAATATGGAAAACAAGGAAAAGATAAAGAGCTGCCAACACTTATTTGGAGTGTAATTCACCTGTTTTGAACTTGCTATAAATTTCACGTTTCTAAGACTTTCAACTAGCTTCACAGGCAACCTGAAACGGCCTTTCCCCTATCACAACTCAACAATTTAACATGGTTAGAGCTGTTTGTCAGACATAAGAAGAAAAGAAACAAATTAACAAATGCGGGAGAGTTTTCTACAAAGGGAAGCAACAATTAAGCAAAGGCAGAGCCTTGTAGATAAAACCTTTAAAATGCAATAAGCAGAGATCCTTTCCTCTATTTATTAATGCTTATCAGCAAAGAGTATTGTATTACTAACACAACTGCTTGATTAAACCTTCTTGAAAAGCAGCTTCTCGTTGCTCTTTTCGTGGCAGGGGTTGCTTTTGGAATGTTGCTCGATTTAAATCAAGGCTGGACCTAACCTTTGTTTTCCTGGTTAGAAATTCTTGCTGTTAGAAAGAACTGCAGGTGCTAAATTATGGCACGATAAATTGCAGCTGCAGAGGTGCACCTGGAAAAAATTAGGCTGGTAATGGAAATTTCACCTGAAAAGTGCCAAATTGGAAGTCTCAGAGATTGAGTGATTTCATTAAGCCACCACTCAGGAGCAAACCAAGTAATAAATATCTAAACTTTCTCTCTTCTTCACTTTGGCCATGAGGACTTCTTTCAGATGTGTTGTGCTCTATATTTGGGGATTGAAGGGAAGAACACAGAGAGAGCATGTTCCTCTCTCATCTCCATTAAATCCCTAGTCAACCTCCACTGCCAATAGAGGTACCAATTAGTGCTAATTGTAGTAGACACTAATAGTGTAGACACCTGTCACTATCTATTGAGCTGGGACCATCAGTAAATTCACAAAGGCCACCAAAAGAGCATCTAGAATAATAATGATCATCATTTTGGTACCAACCCAGTCTGAAATTAAACTGTTGATTCTGAGCTAAAAAGCTGAGCAATGTTTTTTTTGAAGGTGCAATAATCTAAGAAAAGTAATGCACATGTACACACACACATCTACATATTTTTTTTAAAAAAATATGTTTTTATTACAGAAATACACAAAAAAATTATACGAGATTGGTTGCCATAGCAACAGGGCTTCCTGCACTGCATGCACCAACAATCCTCACTATTTTGGAGGACGACAATGGATTCATGCTTTATAAAAAGAAACTGAGTGATGAATTCTAAATATCCCCCCGACCTAGCAGTGGCAGGACCTGTGTAGGGAGAGTGATGAACCCCCAGCTGGTGCTGAACCCCTGCGCAGCCACATGAGCACATCGCTCATACCTACACAGGCAACGTTCAGGTTGCACTGTCTCAGGTGTCACGATGTTGTGATGCTGTATGCAATATGTCACACTGCACTGAGAGGTAGCCACCTTTCATTTGGACAAAAAGCGTGTGGGCCCTGTCAGCCTCAGCACAAGAAGGGCAGTTCAAGGGCCGAGCCTGAGTGTGTTTCCAGGCCACCTACAGATTAGGTGATGTAAGTCATTCCATTAAATGCTTCCTTCCCTCAAAGACCTTGTGGGAAAGACAAAACCCCCTATGATGTGACTCATGCTAAACCAGTCATCCAGAGACAGGACATGTGCTGCTTGGCTTGGGAACAAGATACAGTACCTGATTGAAGGAAATAAGCCAGAGAGTCGTGGTCAATGGGGTGGAGTCTAGTTGGAGACCTGTGACTAGTGGGGATCACACAGGGGTCCGTACGGGGACCAGTTCTGTTCAATATATTCATCAATGACCTGGATGAGGGCACAAAAGGCACTGTCAGCAAGTTTGGTGATGACACCAAGCTGGGTGGAGTGGCTGCCACACCAGAAGGCTGTGCTGCCATTCAGCCAGACTGGGACAGGCTGGAGGAGGGGGCAGGAAGAAATTGAGTGAAATTCAACAAGGGCAAGTGTAGAGTCTGGCCCCTGGGAAAGAACAACCCCAGGGACCAGGATAGGTTGGGGACTGACCTGTTGGAAGGCAGCGAAGGAGAAAAGGACCTGGGGCTCCTAGTTGATGTGAGGTTGACCATGAGCCAGTAATGTGCTCTTGTGGCCAGGAGGGCCAATGCATTTTATGGGGTGTATTAGAAGGTCTATGGGAAGTAGGTTGAGAGAGGTTCTCCTGCCTCTCTACTCTGCCCTAGTGAGGCCACATCTGGAGTACTGTGTCCAGTTCTGGGCCCCCCAGTTCAAGAGGGACATGGAACTGCTTGAGAGAGTCCAGCACAGAGCCACAAAGACGATGAAGGAAATGGAACATCTCTGTTATGAGGAGAGACCGTGACGGAGCTGGGGCTGTGCTGCTTTCAGGAGACTAAGGTGACCTCACCAATGTTTATCAATATTCAAAGGGTGAGTGCCAGGAGGATGGAGCCAGGCTCTGCTGGATGGTGCCCAATGCCAGGACAAGGGGCAGTGGGTGGAAGCTGAGGCATGGGAAGTTTCATTTAAACATGAGGAGGAATTTCCTCACCGTGAGGGTGACAGAACCCTGGAACAGGATTCCCAGGGGGGTTGCGGAGTCTCCCTCTCTGAAGATAATCCAAACCTGCTTGGCTGTGTTCCTGTGTGATCTGCTTTAGGTGGTCCTGCTCAGGGAAGTTGGACCAAATGATCTTTCAAGGTCCCTTCCAGCCCCCGACATTCTATGATTCTGTGATACCTATTGGTCTAGGGGGAGCTTGGATTTCCCCGAGTTCTTCTGCAAGTGCTCCAGGCACACTCTGCATGTGCTTCCAGGGTGATAACAATCCCACAAAACACTGAATGTTAGAGCTTACATGTAAGCATGATAAAGAAAAATTAAATCCATTAAAAATCCCTGCCAGGCCACGATTAGCCATTATTATTTTTTAATTCATTGTAATATAGTCTGTGCATAAGAGAAAATTTAACAGACATAAACGAGGGGGAATTTAACAAACACATTAATTTCCATTTTAACTTAGGCCTCTTGCCTGGAATAAGTGGAAGTGGTAACTCACATAATAGATGTGTAAGATCTATTGAAGGAGATCTTAAGATTCTATGATTCTATAAGATATAGCAGCAGATTTCTTTAGCCCGAAATGTTTGGATTTTTTTTTTTGTTTGCTTGATTGTTGCCTTTTTTTTTTTTTTTTAAATCCTGTAGTTTTTTTTCAGATCAGATCAGTCTTTTTTTTTTTTTTTCTTTCTTTCTTTCTTCCCTACTCTGACAGGCCAGGCTGGATAAGTCTCTAGACAGGCTGATCTAGCGTGAGATGTCCCTGCCCACAGCAAGGGGGTTGGAACTAGATGATCCTTGTGGCCCCTTCCAACCCTGACTGATTCTATGAGAAGATTTGAAGATCATAGAGTGCTGTGGTTTTGAAGGGACCTCCAAAGGTCATCTAGTCCAACTCCTTCTGCAGTAAGTGAGAAGATCTGAAACCTTCTGGATGAGGAAGCCCTGAGGAAATATCAACAGGATGCGATTTGCGAGGAGCTTCTGTCTGTCAAGGAAGGGAACACCCTGCAGCACTCAGAGAGGGTAATTTTTTACTCTGTGTGGAACAGCTATACAGCCACAGATTCCCAAGCAGTTTCCTTGCATTGAAGGAAAAAGGGGCTTGGGATTTGAAGGAAACATGCAAGCTGTTACCTACTTGAAACTGAGCACAAAACAAATTCACAAGAATATGTTTAGACAAGAAAAACCTTTCCCCAGAGACAGATACGTTTCATTTTCGGTTCATGAAGTACATTTTTGGGCTTCTGCATGTTGGGAAATCTGCCATGAAGCTTCTTTCTGTACTCTGATCTCTCGTAAGGCTGCATCTGAGGGCCAGCAGCACACAGCAGCTCCGGCAGTGCCCGGTGGGGCTGGCGTTGCCAGTGAGGACAGTTTCTTCTCTTCATCCCTCTCCTGGAGGAAGCACAGGGAAGGTTTGAGTTAATCACCAACTCTCCAAGGACGACTTGGATCTGGAGTTCCCTTTGCTCACTAGAGGGTTGTGCAGACAAGCATAGAAAAGTGTTAGTTCATTCCTTGCCTTTCAGTACAGCACTTCACATTCCCCAAGCAGGCATGAAGTGATGTGCTTAACAGTGCAAACTGCCTATATGCCCTGATGGAAAATATTGCTGCAAGCAGCTAAGTTTCTACTTAGAGGCCTGAGTGTGCACCCTGAAAAGACTCTGCTTGTGAGAGAAGTTACTCAGTAAATATATAGTTTTGGGGTTTTTTTCCATGTGAATTAATTAAACATGGTCACCAAGGAATGGTGAAACGGCTCAGGCAAAGAACTCCAAAACAGAAGCTGTAATCAAACTACGAAAAATCACTCAACTCTCATTAAATGCAATATGCTCTGAGAGAGAGGCAGCAGAGGTAAAGCTCCACAGATGAAGAGGAAGTTGCTTCTCCAAATCCTGAAGAGCCACTTTCCCCATTCTGTGTTCCAGGCAGAAGTATTTTGACTGACACTGAAGAGCATATGCTGCATCCCTCAGCTCCCCCTCACTGCCCTTCAGTCTTTACTGAAGATCTGGACAAGTTAAAACTAGGCAGACACAGGCAAAGAAGTACATGGTGTCCTTCCTCCCTCACCTGTTCAAAGGAGGGCAGTCCAATTTTTTTATCATCAGGGGATGAAAGAAATCTAATTTTTGAGAGCACACTGTGCACAAAACCGTTAGTTCCTTTATTTATTTGACTGCTTAATTCAGTACGTGACTTCAGGCATGTAGTCAGACGTCTGGTGTTCATTTTCAGTCAGTTGACAAAATGCCTAGAAGTTTGAGTCATTTGATCAAATACTGCACTGAAATAATCACTGACTGAATCATTCTGACAGACCCAGGATGGGTTCTCCTTTAGCTGATTTCTTTATAGACCAGAAAGTTGCCTTGTGCTGTATGTAGCTTAAGCGTCTCTTTGATCAGGCTGGTTGGCAGTGTTTGTTACGCTGAAGGTACACTGTGCATTGCTGTCACAGCCTCCTGCTGCCTCTACTGTGCCTCAATACCATTTACAAATGATTCCCCCCTTCTCATAGAATCATAGAATGTCATGGCTGGAAGGGACCTCGAAAGATCATCCAGTCTAACCCCCTGCCAGAGCAGGATCACCTAGAGCAGATCACACAGGAATGTGTGCAGGTGGGTTTTGAGTATCTCCAGAAAGGGAAACTCCACAACCCCCCTGGGCAGCCTGTTTCAGTGTTCTGTCACCCTCACAGGGAAAAAGTATTCCTCCTCAAGTTCCCATGGAACTTCCTATCCCTCAGCTTCCACCCATTGCCCCTTTTGTCCTGGCACTGAGCATGACCCAGCAGAGCCTGGCTCCATCCTCCTGGCACTCACCCTGCACATATTGATAACCGTTGCTGAGGTCACCTCTCAGTCTCTTCTTCTCCAAGCAGCACAGCCCCAGCTCCCTCAGGCTCTCCTCACAAGAGAGATGTTCCGTTCCCTTCATCATTTTCATGGCTCTGTGCTGGACTCTCTCAAGCAGTTCCATGTCCCTCTTGAACTGGGGGGCTCCCTCCTCTGGGGCCACCACCTTCCTCCTCTTTGATCTCAGCTGGTAGCTTTCCAGATGGACTTGTACTTATTTGGCTTTCTTCATTTTATTCCAGCACTGCTGCACCCCTCAGGAGAGCCTGCAACCCTGCCCAGGCTCTCCTTGATCCTCATCCTTCAACATCTGCATCGGAGAGGTTTTGTGGTAGTTTTCCTGCTTCTACAGCTGCCTCCACTCTTAAGAGCTTAGCTGCATTTGCCCAACAGCTACCCATGTTTCCAAATACACAACTTTCACAGCATCCACCACAAGAAGGCAGCAATCTGAATCAAGAGGATCAAGCTGGGTGCTCTGTCATTTTGTCATTGACTTCTCCTCCACTAGGTTGTGTTGATTTATACACAAAATGCAACATACTTTGTGCCAGGGATTCCAACTTAATGGCAGATGTTTAGCAATTAAAACAATGACATATAAACAATGACCTTTCTTTAAAGAATGGCTTCTCTTTTCTTTGGTTTTACAAGTCTCTATGATCAGATGGCAATCTTAAAACAATGCTCTGCAGCATCTATGCTGCAGTTTGATTTAATTCCCAGGAACTGCTTGCAGAAAAAAAAAAAAAAAA
>VWYK01124210.1:3970-21105 GCA_013399775.1 Semnornis frantzii
TCCAGAGAGCCAGGAACAGGTCAGAGATCGTCTGCCTCCTTCCCCAGAAGCCCAGGGGAGACTCTAAAGCTGCTGACGGCTACCGACAGCAACCCTGCTACGAGCATTGGGTACTGTCAGATAATAATTCTGTGGGTAAATGCCAAAGCCTCTTGTAATTATTAATTGCCTTCTGCCCTAAGCAGAAAGTTGCTCCTTCTGTTCTATGCTTATCTAGTGAGTAAGCGGTATACTGACCGCAAAGCCTTCTCTTCCAGTTTATATCGAGTTTAATTAATGTATATATTTAATAACTATTTCCAGATTCTGTTATAACCTGTACATAGTTTCCATGATGTTGCAAAGAGCCTGTTAATATTATTATTAAATGGTGATTGAGGTGATGCGAGTTCTGAATATTTAATATTAATAAACTGTTCATATTTTTATATATCGTCTCGCATTAATTAATTTACCCCATCCCCTTACACGATGGCTCTTCTCCTTTTCTTTTTGATGCTAGCTTTGGACTTCTTTAATCTTGGGAATGCTTCTAAAGTAGTTGATTCATCTTCCCCATTGATTGGCTGCACTTGTAAGACTTCATACCTGTTGCTAACCCAGACTCTGGGGATGGAGCAGACTCCTCTGTGGGATGGGTCAGGTTGGCAAAAAGGATCCTCTGTCCTTATTAGAAGGGAATCACCACCAACAATATCTCTTCTCTTTTTCTTAGTAGAGGCAGCCTTGATACATGGTGCTGACTGTCTTACCTTTGGTAGCTGCTTGGGAGTGTTTTCGTATTTGTCACTGTTTATCTTTTAGCCAGTGTGGAATTTACTATATTTTATCTTATCTCTAAGCAAATGCTTAGAAAACTGAAAGAAAAAAAAAAAAATGAAGGTCTTATAATAATGACATTTCCCTGTTATTAGCAAATAATTAAAAACAAACAAACAAACAAAAAAACCCACAAAAAAACCCCACCCAAAACCCAACCACTCCACAAAAAACTGAAACCCACCAAAACAAACAAACAAAAATCCAAACCCCAAACCCCAAATAACTATTAAAAAAGTTCCCAGTAAACAACCATCATGATGGCAGCATCTGGGGATCATCTAGTCCAGACCCGTTGATCAGAGCAGAGTCACCCGAGGTAGATTGCCTAGGATCACAATGTTCACATGGATTTGAAATCTCTTCATAGAAGGAGACTTTACAGCCTATCTGGGAAGCTTGTTTCAGTGCTCCATTGCTCTCAAAGTGAAGAAGTTTTCCTCTACATTTCAAAGACTCATATGGTGAAGTAGAACTGTGCCTAGAAAATCTAAAACACAGTCAAGATTTGTCTATATTTAGCTGTGGATTTATAGCAAGTCACAAGGTCTGTATTTCTGCTAAGGAATGTTTTAATAATTTAGCTTTGGTTGGTAGTGGAAGAGGAAAGTGGGGGGGAGTCTTTGGCCAGAAATCTGAAGTGAGCTGCAGTGGAAGCTGTGTGAAATGAAGATTCCTGTGTTACAGAAGCCTTTGTGAGATCTCTTCATGATAAATAAAACTACAAATAGGAAAAAGTCACAGTCTTCTTTATAAGCAGAACAGATAATTGTAAGATTAGTGTTTAAAAAGAAGAAAAAAAAGGTGTACAGTGCTCTGGGTTTACTGGGGCAGTATAACTTGGCCATAGAATGACTGAAGAAGATACAGAATGCGTCCACTGGGATGGAGATAAAAAGCTATTTCTGTGTTTGGAAATAATTCTAAAATCAGAGGTGCAGGCTAAGTAGATGGAACAGATGTGGTGAGCTTTAATAACAAGAAAAAGAAAAAAAAAAGAAAGTCTCACTACAGTATGACAGTGCTTTGTTTTGCAAGGTCATTGAAATATGAACGCTAATAAGAATTGATGGTGAAGAGCAGTGATAAATTAGCAGGTGGAATCTTGCCATTGAATAAAAGCACAAGTACAGTTGCAGTTGGGTGTGTCCTTAATTGTGACTATAATTCTAACTTCTTCACTCCAGCGTGCATTTTTAGTTGCAAGCTGCTTGTATCACGGGACAAGAAAATATGGGTAGTTACCAACATATGGGAAGTCATTCTAAAGGAAACTGTAATTATTTTAGGCATTTACCAGATGGTTTGTCATCTAAAAACTGCTTTGCTTTGCTTTCATTTTACTGGCTTTGCGATTCAAATGTGCACAGAAGGAAAGTATCCTAAAGAAATTCAGGATAGGATAGTGCCGTGCTTCAATCTGCTTGTAATGCTCCCAGTTTCCAAATATTTATGTGTCAGATCCATATGCATGTTTGTGGTGGAATATGGCTTTATTTTTTTATAGGGTAGATACCACACTAAGGATTTATGGGCATACCTACAGCACTACTTGCTGTAATTCTGCTGGCTTATGAAGGAGGAGGTTTCTGTAGTTAGTTAAGAGAGCCAAATATTTTCTCTTAGCAGCATTCCAAACATCGATAACGCCGACTGTGTTTTTGCATAAGATTAATTATTTTGCATGATGTGGTTTTGTGGAGTTAGAAAATACGTAAATATTTCACTTTACAGAATTATTAAGGTTAGCAAACACCTTCAAGATGAAGTCCAACAGTCAGCCCAACACCACCATACCCACTAAACCATGTCCCAAAGTGCCATGTCTACACATTTCCTGAACACATCTAAAATGAAATAGATAATTATTTTCTCTTGATGTTTTTTCAAGAAAGAAGTCTTGAATGTTGTCATAAAACATACAGGCAGCTCCAGCAAAGGCTAATAGAAAAGTAACAGAAGTGTGATAGATGAATCCAGCAATACATTGGTGAGTACGTGTGACAAAGCTGGTGCAAGAGCCCCCTGCTTTTATCTTGCTTTTTAGTCTCTCCTTTCCCCCCCCACATTTAATACTAATATACAAGCCCAAGAAGACAAAGATTGTTTAAAATTTCTCTGGCTTGCCAGCTTCTCTTTACTCTCCAAATCTATCAAGGGTTAGTGTGAGTAGCCAGAGCTTAAATGACGTTTAACTCGTCTGTAGACATAGTCACTAAATTCTAGTGAAACTGTCTTGGATGTTACTTGCTAATAAAGAAGTGTCTAGTTCATGACTGGTAAGCTGTTTGGAAGGAAAATAATTAACTAAAAGTTAATCACAGAATGATAGGGGTTGGAAGGGACCTCTGGAGATCATGAAGTCCAACCCCCCTGCCAAGGCACATTCACCTGGATAAGATCACACACTGATCCAAACTGGTTTTGAATATTTCCATTCAAAGGATGGAGACTCCACACCTCCCTAGGCAGCCTGTTCCAGTGCTCCCTCACCCTTAAATTAAAGAAGTTCCTCCTCATGTTTAGATGGAACTTTTTATGCTCAATTTTGTGCCCGTTATCCCTTTTCCTGTCACTGGGCACCACTGAGAAAAGACTGGTCCCATCTTCCTGACACCCACTCTTGAAGTATTTGTAAGCATTTATGAGGTCTCCCCTCCAGCCTTTTTTCCCAGACCAAAAAAGACCCAATTCTCTTAGTCTTTCTTCGTAAGAGAGAAGTTCTAGCCCCCTATTAATGACGGTGTTGGAGAAGGGACAGCTTTAGGTATAACTATTACATTTTATGTATGCCTATTTGTTTAACTAATTCTTTATGCTGGTGTTGACAGTTGAGTTTGAAAGAATACATTTTACTGCGGGGATTTTGTTAGGTTTTCCTGTGAACTGTTCCTTTGTTGTGTTTGATATAACAAAAGCAGAGAGTGAAGTGCGACTTGATCTTGCTGAAAGCAGTAACAAGCAGAACGGTTTGATTTAAATGGGAATTCAATATTTTGTACACTCTCAGTGTTGCTGTCTTAGAAAGGCAGTGATTCAACAGGGGAGACCACGAGGACTTTTTATGCACTCCTGTATCTCTTAATTCCTGAGGCTTTAAATTTCGGTACCATTTCAGTACTGTACAAATCCAGACCCATTTCTTTTAAGGATGAGACCATGGAGATTTAACATGTGTCTGGTCGTAGTAGTCTTTTTCTTTAGATTTTAAGACCAGAAATGGTATTTTGCTTCGGTTTGGTTTGGTTTTTGTTAACCCATACTTTGGTCCTGGAATTTCAGGAGGTATTGGTAGAGGATGCATGTGAGGAACAATTAACAAAAATTGACTGGAGTTTTTCCTAATCAAATGCAGGAACATTAAGATAATATATCGGCTACTGCAAAGAGATATAGATCCTTCCAGATGAGCTTGTAATTAAGCAGCAGATCATTTGAACAGGGAGAGGAAATTGTATGGATTCGTAAACTAGCAAAGCAGACTGTAAAGCTGTAAAGGAAGGATGCCTTTTTTTCTTCTTTGGCCACTTTTGGAACCAAGAGTGGATTTTACAGCCTAAATATAAAAGAAAACTTCAGGACTAACTCGTAAGCCAAATATCCTAGTGTAGTCTGCACAATAGAAAATGGATTTTATTCACATGTAGTCGTTTCTCCACCAGCTGTACTTCTTTACTTCTTTTCTGTCATTCTTTCATAGCAAAGTGGGTGCATGTATGACACCTCCTTATTTGAGTTGTTAACTGACTCCATTGTCCCTTCATTGTCAGAGGTAAACAATGAGCTAAAGAAGTCCACAGTGAAATGACCTTTAAGGACATATGAGAGTGTCTTCTGAAATAAGTCCATGGACATTTAGATGGTGATGTCCTTCACACATTTGAATGGGTACTTAAGGATTTTAACCCAGAGAGACAGTACTGATCCAGATGATCCTTGTAGTGCCTTCCAACATGACATCCTCAATACTGTGTATATTAAAACTAGAGACAGCAAATAAAACGTTGCAGAAACCCAGACTTCAAAGTTCAGCACTTTAATGAACAGCCATCAAAACTATGTGGAAGATACCAGAGTTGTAGATTAATTCCTAATACCTATTAGGCAGAGTAACAGTATTTTCTAGGATATTTATTGATTTTGCTAATTCTGAGTCTTATTCTGATATTGACACTGACACCTTTTGATTCAAGGACACAAATGTATATCAGTAGCCATTCCTCATTAGCAACTCAGTTCCAATGTACATTAGATAATCATCTGGTTAAAAAAAAAAGGTAAAAACAGGAGGATCTTAAAATCTCTAGTCTTTAAGGATGTAACTGGAGTAGATGTCCCATGATGGTCAGTTCAGTTGTAATATATTTTAGCATTTATGGAGAGCTCTCAGAACTTGAACACAAAACAGTATTAGCATGCTGCAGAGTCACAAGAATCTTTCTGAAAAATGAGCAACAACCTGACTTTACCACGATAGGAGAGAGGTGAGATTAGAACATTATCAATGCTTCTGTTCCAAACCAAAGGTCACAACAGTACACTTGGTGCTTTGTGTCCTGCAGTAGATGGACTTTTGTATTCTTCCTCTGTATTTACCATGTAAGGTAAAGTTAATAGTGACAGAAGGGAACCTGCAGGAAGGCTGGGGAAGGACTATTTAGAAGGGCTTGTAGTGATAGGACAAGGGGCAATGGTTTGAAACTAGAGCAGGATAGATGTAGGTTGGACATTAGGAGGAAGTTCTTTACAATGATGGTAGTGAAATACTGGTACAGGTTGCCCAGAGGTGTGATTGAGGCCTCATCCCTGGTGACATTGACGGTCAGGCTTGATGATGCCCTGAAGCAACCTGATCTAGTTGGAGAAGTTGGAGGTTTGGACAATAGGACCTTTGAGGCTCCCTTCCAACCCAGTGCATTCTGTGACTTTTAAAAAAATCAATCTGTTTCTCAGAAAAGTATTCTAATTCTTAAATCTTTAGTTAGTTCAAGAAGAATTTCTGTAAGGCAAAAGACAAGTATATTAATGGGAAGAAGTTTGACAGGATTATTGGTTAACCATAGTGTTGTAATTTTTTTTTTTTTCTTTCTGGCTTTCAGTGGACTCTTGAAGGAACATTAAGAACAGTTTTCTGGGCTTAAGGAAGCAAAACAGAAGCAATACATATGAAGAGAGAATTATTTTAATGACTTTATATTTTTCTTGTACATATTTTTACTATCCTTTTAACTACTTAATTAAAAGAATTTAAAACAACTAACAGTGAAGGAACAAAGACTGATGACAGAATTTATACCACAATGGGGTTATGGTGTGTTTTACCATTTTGCAGACACAGCATTAAGAATCTAGTCCTACTCCATTGCACATTCTCTTCTCGGAGGGAAAGGCAGTTGCTTAGTGTTTTAAAATATCATGCAACCTGACCCAGTAAAATATGCAGGATATATAGCACAGCCATCACCAGGAGCTTCCTGCAAGTCATGCCCATAGTGGTGGTTTCAAATTGTTACATTTCCTTTCCTACTTTTCCTATTTTCACTTTTTGTTTTAATTTTTAGCATAAACATTTGGTGAAGGTCAAGGACAAGAATATTGATGCAAGAGGTATGTGTGTAGTTTGCAATAATGCTGCACTCTTTTTGCTATCTGTATACTCAGTGTTTGGCTGTTTGTTCAATTTATTTCTAAATCACCATCTTTCAATGCACTCAGAGTAGGAAAAGTAGCATTTTAAATATCATGACTAACCCTTATAGTGGACCCTAAGAGTTATGAGCAAGGGTATGCAAGTGCCTCACAAATGCCTGTGACTTGGAGGCAATATGCTGAGTGACAACCCCAGAAATAACTTAGAATTCTTTCCATAGTAGCAGGAAATAATCTCTTTGAATTCTTACAGCTATTTCAAAAGGAGATTAAGGGCATCAGCCCTAAAAACCTGATAATCTATAGAGGAGAATATACACCTGTGGAGTATATCAACTCTTGTGTGATAAATCAGTATGACACAGTACCTTTCAAACCCCAAATTTTTTGCCATCAAAAATCAATGTTTTATTATAAAAAATAATGGAATCTTGCAAAAAACCCCCACAAAACAAAAACCAAAACCCAGCCAACCAAGAAAACAAAACAAAACACAACCAAAAAACCCAAAACCGACTAACCAACAGGAAAAACAACCCCCCCCGCCCCCCCCCCCAAAAAAAAAAAAAAATCCACAGAAAACTATCTGAAGTGCAACCATATGTATAGGACTTCAATTAATAAAAGGTGGCTAGAACTTTCAGTAGGAAGTAGAATTCTCTACAGAGCTTCCCAGCATGATTGTGCTTAGGTATGCACATCCTTACCCTCCTGATTCATGTGAGTGATTGCCATCATGTATAGTATGCTTGTGCAGTGGTGGTGTACAGAACCTTGGAGGCTCTGTGTCTAAACCATTGAAGGCAGTCCATGTAGTCTTTCTCTAAAGAAGAGAAAGAGTTATGTAACAGATAGGAAAAGACATAGAGTGGCAAACAAATGAGGATCATTGGAATAGTTCATTTTAATATTTTGAGTACTAAGAAAAAAGAACCAGAGAAAAAAACAATTCATGTTACTGCACTAGTATGTAAATGCACAGTATGCCCACATCTCTGGTACTCTCTCCCCACCTCACAAAAAGACAGTGGATGACAATGAGATATATGAAACAAGTTCTGATTTTCTCATTTATCACAGTTGTGATAGAAGTCTCCAAAACTATGAGTGAAACAACTACCTGAAAGGAGATTGGAGTGAGGTGGGGATTGGTCTCTTCTTCCAAGTAATGAGTGACAGGACAAGAGGAAAATGCCTCAAGCTGCACCAGGGGAGGTTTAGGATGGACATTAGGAAAAATTTCTTTCCTGCAAGAATAGTTAGGCATTGGAACTGGCTGCCCAGGGAGGTAGTGGAGTCACTGTTCCTGGGGATGTTTGAGAAACGTGTAGACACGGCACTCTGGGACATGGTTTAGTGGGCATGGTGGTGTTGGGTTGACCGGTGGGCTTGATGATCTTGGGGGTCTTTTCCAGCTGAAACTATCCTATGATCTTTCTAGAAATAATATTCCTTAAATCTTAAGGTTAGAGCTTTAATTGTTTGTGCAGTAGTATGTTCCCAACTGACATCTCAGTTTGTAATTGGATTGTGTCAGAAGGAGTTCTGAGTAATTTTGGTTATTAAAAAACTCCATATTTTTGGATGAGTGAATGACCCACTGTCCCAGAGAGGTGGGCTAAACGCCCATTTTCTATCCCTCTAGAGCTAGATATTTTGTAAGTAGTTTTCTGTTTGAATTTCCCTAGCAGGAAGGCATAGTCCTCCCCACTAAAGAATTAAAAGTCTGTGGATATAATCAGAAGTTGTGAGAGTGACTGGGAAGCTGAAGTTACTAGAAAATAATGAAACCTTGACGTTAGAGAAATTGTATTGGTATAGGCTAGGAAGAGAAAAGCCTCAATGATTGTTACTGTGGGGGAAAAAATAAAATCCAGTTTATATTAATACAAATTTTAGAAAGTCTTTTGGACCACCTAGATAAATTTGGTTTTAAATGTAGTCTCAAAGGTTTATTCTGCTGACTGCACAAAACAGCTCTTTCAGATGAGGCTGAAAGAAGCACTGCCTTTAAACAGTGAATATGGAGACCTATTTTATGCATCTGAAGATTGGCTGATTCTCAAGGTTCAGGCATATGTTGCTGTTGTCATACCTTAACAAGTTACTGTGTGTTAGCTGCCACTAAGTAACTGAGTTCACTCTCAGCCTGTCACAAAATGTGAGATAAAAGGTTGTAGTTTAAACTGCTTTCACAGAGCAAGAATTACAAGGGCAGAGAGTGTGATGATGGGAATGTGTGTCAACATGAGGGAGTGATGGTGTTTAAGCAAGGAGGAGCAGAGGAATTTGGGGCTTTTATCTGTATTCTAAACACTGTTCAAATATTTAATCCAATTACTTCTTGCACTAAAAGTAGTTCTTCAGGGATGAGGAACTAGATATTGATGTGAAACTCTTCAGACAAGTGCTTTGTTATGAGATAAAGATGCTGACTTTCTGTCCAACCCTGTCTTAAAGAAAAAATCACTTATGACTAGAAAATTTTTTAGATTCCTAATCCAAGAGGCAAGGCTATGAGTCCTTGTCTGCTCTAACAGCCAGAGAACTGGAGGTAACAGCTCCACATTTGTATCCCACTTCACTGATTCTTTTCAGATAGCAGTTTGGCTCAGTGTGTTATTTTAAGTAGAATCATAGAATTGTTTCAGTTGGGAAAGGCTCCTAAGATCACTGAGTCCAACCTAATGTCGTCATGACCATTAATCCATGTCCCGAAGTGCCATAACCACACAGTTCTCGAACAACTCCAGGAACGGTGACTCCACCACTTCCCTGCGCAGCCTGTTCCAATGCCTGATCACTCTTGCAGGAAAGATATTTTTTTTCCTAATATGCAATTTAAAACTCCCCTGGCACAATTTCAGGCCATTTCCTCCTGTTCTATCACCTGATACTAGGCAGAAGAGACCTACCCCCATCTCACTCCAACCTCCTTTCAGGGAGTTGCAGAGAGCAATGAGGTCTCCCCTCAGCCTCCTTTTCTCTAGACTAAACAATCCCAGTTCCTTCAACCACTCCTCAAAAGACTCGTTCTCCCAGCCCTTCACCAGCTATGTTGCCTGTACTCAACGTGTAAATCCCAGTAGCTGTATTGAAAAATGTAGCTGGATCTTGGAATTCTAAACTTGAGACAAGATGAGTAAATATTATTTAATACAGAAGAAAGAGGTTTCAAAAGTAGCAGTTATGGGGAGCCAGTTAATCTCACTCACCAATACATAGAACACATGCTAAAATAATGCATTCATGTGTCTGCAGGTTTTTTTTCATCTTCTAGTATTTGTCCAATTAGACTATGTAAACATTTCACTTGGCAGGTTGTTTTAGAGGAAAAAAAAAATTATGAGACCCCATACCTGTGATTTCTGTGTTGTCACTAGCACCAGTGATGTGCAGTAATGTGTTCTGTGATGCCAGTTGGTTGAAAGCACAGCGTGACCTATAAAGAATCATAGACTGGTTCGTGTTGGAAAGAACCTTAAAGACCATCCAGTTCTAACACTCCTGCAATCATCAGAGACACCTTCCAGTAAACCAGGTTGCTCAAGGTCCTCTCCAGCCTGGCCTAGAATACATCCAGGGAGGGGACATCAGCAGCCTCACTAAGGTAACTTGTTCCAGTGTCTCACTACTCTCACTGTAAAGAATTCCTCCTTATCTCCATCCTGAATCTGCTCTCCTTGAGCTCAAAGCCATTCCTTCTTGTCCTTGTTGCTGCAAGCCCTTGTACAAAGTCCCTCCCCAGTTTCTCTGTAGGCCCCTTTTAGGTACTGGAAGGCTGCTCTAAGGTCTCCCTCAAACCTCCTCTTCTCCAGGCTGAACGACCCCAAGTCTCACAACCTGTTGCCACAGGGGAGCTGCTCTAGCTCTCTGATCATCATCTTGGCCTTCCTCTGGACCCTCTCCAACAATTGTATGTCCCTTCTTTTTTTGGGGGGGGGGCACCAGAACTGGATACAGTACCCCAGGCTCATGTAAACAGAGTAGAGGGGGTAGAATCACCTCCCTCATCCTGTTCCGGTACATAATGTTCGTCTCTCTGACTAGGTACAGAAGCATTTTCTGGTTTAGTGTTTGCCAAATGACTCATCCAGCAAAATGTCCCCTTTCTCATGTATTGTGACTTCAAATTGTAGCAACTATCTATTTTCAGATACCCCAAATTTTAACTTCTTTTAAAAACATATTTGATTTGGAAAATGAGGCATCAGTGGACTGCTGATGATATCACATCTCTTAGTTACTTCATGGATGTGTTCAGTAGCTTTTCTTGGTTTCACAGCTTCTTGTGGGCAATGCTATGAGAGTAGTCAGTTGTCACATCCACTGAATTTTTCAGCATTTCATGTGGTATTGATGGTTCAACTGTATGATTTTACTTCAGAACTTACTGTTACTCAGTTCTTTCCTTGTTCTTTCAAGCACTCTGGGCTCCCCAGTTCAAGAGGGACAGGGACATACTAGAGAATGTCCAGTGGGGACTGTGGGGATGATTAAGAGACTGGAACATATTTCTGATGAGGAAAGGCTGAGAGACCTGGGGCTGTTCAGTCTGGAGAAGACTGAGATAATATCTTATTAATGTTTATAAGTATCTGAAGGGCGGGTGGTCAAGAAGAAAGGGCTATTCATAGAATACTGAACGTTAATTAATGAATTCTAGAGTAATATAATGGCATGTATTTAATTCAGCTCCTCACAAGTGAATAATGTATTCAAAACTAACAGAGTTCATTCTAGAGGTAAACATATTATGAATTTTCATATCATTGTGTATCTTAATGTCCTATCATAAAAATATTTTGTGCACCCTACTATTACTCGAGAATAAATATTCCAAACAAAGGAAAACAATATTAAGAATAAAGACATTATTGATAATTCTTTCACTGTGGGAGGTCTTCATGATTAAAATAAAGGCAAAAGACCTAAAGAAACAAATGTACTGTGCTGCTATAACAAATTTAATGCTTTGTCTTCTGAATTACCCCTAGTTTTGCCACCAATAATGAGAGTGGCCACTGGGGTCACTTGATGGGCCGAGGTTTAACAAAGCCAATTGCCAGGTCTTGAACTTGGATCACAACAACCCCATGCAATGCTCGAGGCATGGGGCAGAGTGGCTGGAAAGTAACCCAGCAGAAAATGACCTAGAGATGCTCATTGACAACCACCTGAATGTGAGCCGGCAGTGTGCTTAGGTGGCCAAGAAGGCCAACAGCCTCCTAGCCCAGACCAGGAGTAGTGTGGCCAGCAGGTGTAGGAATGTGATTGTTCCTCTCTGCTTGTCACTAATAAGGTCACAACTTGAGCACCGCCTTCAGTTTTGGGCTCCTCACTCCAAGAAGGACATTGAGGTGTTGGAGCATGTCCAGAGAAGGGCAACGAAGCTGCCAAAGCATCTGGAGAAGAGGTCTTGTGAGGAGTGGCTGAGGGACCTGGGGTTGTTTATCTTGGAGAAGAGGATGCAAATTGAAGACCTCATTGCTCTCTACAGCTCCCTGAAAGGAGGCCAGAGTGAGCTGAGGGTCAATCTCATTTTCCTAATATCAGGTGATAGAAGGAGAGGAAATGCTAGGCCAGAATTGATTCCGAATGTATAGATATGCTCCTACCTTGGTACCTTTTGTATTCAGTTTCTTTTTGTAAACAGCATTTCCGTTCTGTGCAAGTGATATTTACTCCTTTGGGGTAAATTCCTTCTGTCCTCACTCCAGAGCTGTTTCCAGCTCAAAACAAGACATGAGTAATTATTTATGTGCATGCTTACCTCTAGCAGTACTCTGTGGTTAGTGTGAAGCAGATCTTCTCCTTTTGTTGAAGGATAGTGTTCTCAATTTATTTTTCAGTTATTTCAGTATGCCTTGAAGTAAGAATGTGCCTGAGGATAGGTAGAGTGAAGCACTTGATGTATGGTAACTTTTTATGCAAGGCTAAGTTAGCCATTTGCTGGAGCTCTGTTTTTAAAATCTCTCGCACTGTTTAAAATTTGCCTTTTAATATTTGCTGGTTTTTAAGATAAGTTTGGGCAGCTGTTCTTTGGTTCTCAGTTAAACAGACAATTTCTTCAGGCATTTTTTTCTGCTTCACTGAAGTAAAGAAAATGTCTTATATCCATTCATTACATTCACTGGGAGTTTCATTACTCTGAATATTCTGAACTCATAGAATAAGACTGGTGGCTTGGAAGCTATCCAAAATGCTCATGGTTAACAGTGTTTCAGAGAATCATGTTTTAAATGGTCTGATAAAGGTTGCACTTCTATATTGGATTTATTGATGGTTTTGCTGATGAGCTGAGGCATTGAATGGAGTTGCTAAAGGAAAAGAGTAAATATTTACATCTAGAAAGAACTTGCTTAGTATAACAGAATCACAGAATGCCAGGTTGGAAGGGACCCCAAGGATTATCTGCCCCAACCTTTCTAGGTAATAGTCTAGCTGAAATGAGGTGGCCCAGCTGAGTCTTAAAACTGCCCAATGTAGGGGAATCCACTGCTTCCCTTGGGAGGTGTTGGCCTCTTCTCATTTTCTTATATTTAGCTTCCTATTTTGCTTTAATATTTAGCATGTGATAGAAGGGAATTTAAAACTTCATTGTTTGAAGGGTTGAATGAGGCTGAGTTTAAATAATAGTCTGGATATAATTGAACTGCTCTTTCAAAGTGATTGGATTTCTAGATAATCTCTATTGCTGTCTTAAAGGTTTAAATGTGTCCACCATCTCTTTTTCATAAATTGATGCATATATATGATATTACAACTGTGCTTGTAAGAAAAAAAACCCCTTTTTTCTATTTACTGTATTAAAACCAAATTGATAATAACTTCAACTGCAGATTGTAGTAATTTCTGAAGTATTCAGAAGATGAGAATTTTTTGGGTATTGTGCATAACTTGAAATTGCTGTGTCTGGTACCTTTTCTCTGCTGGTGACACATGGTGGATATTCCCATGATTCCCAGGATATTCCCTGGAGAACAGTTGTCTCCTCTTTTATTGGGGAATTTCTCCAGCAATGTAGATGCAAAGCTAGTTTTACTGATTTAATTTTTTCCTAATATCTGTTTTTACCAGAACACATAAGAAACTAGGTGTCTAAGTGCCACCCAACTATTGAAACTTTACATATTTGAAAACCATAAAATTTTACTGGAAAAATTGTTTCAGGGATCCATTGAAGAGTTATAAGCTTTTGGACTATGTCGACTTTTAATATCTGAAGACTATTTTGGAGGTTGCGAGTGATTCTGAACATATGTAAAATATCAGAGCTTGGCTTTGTTAACAGTTTGACCTTTGCTATGCAAAATTCATTTAAACAATCATAAATATGTTTGGAAGATAAATACCAGAGGGGAAAAGAATCCTGTTTTATGGTCTTTGTAAAGCTCAGAGATAAATCCTTTATATGCAGTAACTGACCAAATGACTTGTTTCTCCCAGTTTGTTTCAGATCCTTGTGCCAGCAACCCCTGTCTCCATGGTAACTGCAGTGCTAGTGGTGATGGCTACCTCTGTCTCTGTAGTGAAGGGTATGAGGGAACACACTGTGAACACTCATTTCAAAGCCTGCCAGGCCCTGAGCAGACGGAGCCGACGTCATCACGGCAAAGCAGACCAGTCTCATCCACCCTGGAACCTGACATCGTTCTTCCACGTTCAAGAGCAACTGTGATGTTACCTACATGGCAACCAAAAGCAGGACAGAAAGTTGTAGATCTGAAATGGGATGAAACAGAGGTGAGAACGTTATGTTTAAATGAAAGCACACAGAAAAGAACTTGCATTGTTGCGTTGCCATTTGTGCATGATTTCCTGCATGTCTATGTGAGGGGACTCTGCCCTGAGGTAATATGCCAATAAAATTAAATGCAAAACAACTTCATAATTGTTGAAAGTAACGGGCTTACTTTGACCAACATGTTACTTTGGATACACGCATGTTGGAACACATTCCAATACACACATTCCTGAAGTTTGCACCTAAATAGAATCATAGAATGTTTTGGCTTGGAAGGGACCTTAAAGATCATCTAGTTCTAACCCCTCTGCCATGGGCAGGGACACTTCCCACTAGACCAGGTTGTTCAAGATCTTGTCCAAGCTGACGTTGAACACCTGCAGGGAGGGGAAATCCACAACCTCCCTGGACAACTTGTTCCAGTGTCTCACCACCCTTACGTTGAGAATTTCTGCCTAATCTCCAGTCTAACTCTTCCCTCTTCCATCTTAAAGCTGTTATCTCTCATCCTATCACTACAAGCCCTTGTAAAAAGTAATTTGTCCATCTGATGCCCCAAAAAGTTTATTCACCTTCTGCAAAGCCATTGCCTGTTCTTACTTCCAGTCATTTGTATGACACTATCTCTGAGCAACAAATAAATCTATGAAAATTATGAAAATCTTGAGCTTAACACAATACCTTTAATTTGCAATTCTACTCATATGTTGCTCTGAAAAATATGTCCCTGCACTGTTAAGAAAACATGGTTTTTCAAGGATTAAAAGTGGTGGTCAATACAGCACACACCTCTAGAGATGCAATTGTGGTGGAGGAAATTGTTGAATATTTGTGTTATCTCTTAGTAAAACAACATCTGGGCAAAACTGCAATTGAAAAGCATGCAACATATCATCCTTAAGAAATGTGATCTTTGCTTTCTATTGTCGTTGGTGCTTATTGATAATTGCTAGATGCCTTGCATAGACACAAATAGTTGTAAGAAGAACAGAAACTCATCAAACCTAATTATCCTTAAATATTAGTCTTTGTATGTGAAGACCAAGTATAGACAGAAAGTGTTCTTGCTCAGAAGAAAGGATTATTTATCTCTTACTAACTTTTTAATGTATTAAGATCATGCTATCACATGACCATCCTCCCCCTTTCTTCACTGAACTCTATCACTGCAAGGATGATTTGTAGTTCTCTTCATTGTTGTTCTCTTACTTGGAGGTGCAAGACCCCTACTTCTGCATATGCTATTTCTACAACAGTTGGTGCTGGAAGTCTCCAACCTGGTCCAGAGATCACCTACTGATAACAATACTACATATGTGCAGAAAGCTATCAAAGAACTGTCTGCGCAGAAGTGAGCATCTGGTTTGGGGGTAGTGGTAGTACCTTTTTCCTGCTGTTTTATTTGGATGAACTTAATAACAAGCACCTAGGAGTAATGAAGCTTGTTGCTGAGGAAATGCCAAAATTACAGTTAGGCAAAGAATTAAAATATTTTTCTTCATGAAAAATGCCTTGTAAAGTCATTTCACTTGAGTTTACTGAGGAATAAATAGGTAGAATTTCAGCTATATCTGGTTTTGAAGAGTTTCAAGGAGTGCAATTCTTTAGAGATGTTTTTCACATGCTACATGTTGAGAAAGTGAACAGGCATGAGTTTGTTCCTGGAAAGAGTATATTTTTCATAATTCTTTGATAGCCCAACCAAATTTGTTAATTTTTTTTCTATAACATTTATTTAAATCAACTTTCGAAAGTAAAAGCAATCTATGTGAAATGTATGTTTGACATGTTATGACTCAGATTAGATCTAAGTGTAAGTAGTTATAGGGCTGCATCCATTTCATTTGGAGTTCTGGTGGGCAGTGTCTGGAGAACAGAGCTTTGTTTACTATAATTCTGTCTCCCATATGTGTTATTTTAGAGCAGAACATAGGTCAGGCACTAAGTAAGTATGGAATCTGGAGAGAGCACTGAAGCAGAAAGAAACATTGATCTGCTTTCGTTACTTGGTTTAAATGCAGCATGATCTCTGCATGGGTGCTGCATATGTCGTTATCAATTAAGGGCATGCCCTTCTCTGTACCAGAGTCTGTCTTCTTCAGTCTGGTATTGTGTAAGTAACATTTCTGCATGGTTTGCATTTTAGGTAGATTCACTAACCATTCCAAATGTGTAATTCGTGGGTAGGCATTTTAACAGCTGAAATTCACCACCACTCTGGGCCCAGCTGTCCAGCCTGTGTTTACCCAGCAGAGTGTGCTCCCATCCAAGGTATGAGTTATGAGAAGTCCAGGTAGACAACATCCACAGCTTTTCCCTCATTCAATAAGCAGGTCTGCTTGTCATAGGAAGTTGGGTTTGTCAAGCAGCACCTGGCTTTCATAAACCCATGCTGATTGGACCTGATCACCTCTTTGGCCCGCACTCAAAATTACCTGCCCTGTGACTCCGCAGCACTGAGGTCAGACTGACAGGTCTGTAGTTCTCTGGATCCTCCTTTTGTCCTTGTGAATGGGTGTCACACTTGCTATCCTCCAGTCTCCTGGGGTGTCCCCAGTTAGCCAGGACTGCTGGTTCAGAATTAGTCTACTGATGTTGATAAGGCCTTGTAGGAACACAAATGTCTGGTAGCATTCCAAGAAACACATTGTGAAATTTCATATTACATAAATCTCTTCAGAGAACTACTTTCAATAGTAGCTACATACTCTACCGGGTATTGAAAAGAAATTCTTTATGACGAGGGTGGTGAGACACTGGAACAGGTTGCTCAGGGAGGTTATTGAAGCCCCCTCCCTGAAGGATGTTAAAGGTCAGGTTGGAGAAGGCATTGAGCAACTTGGTCTATTAGAAGATGCCCCTGCCCATGGCAAGAGGGATTGGAACTACATGATTCTATGATTCTATTAATGACAAGACA
>VWYK01124212.1:0-17755 GCA_013399775.1 Semnornis frantzii
ATATATATATATATATTTAATATGTAGTTATTGTGCAATGCCGTTAGAAAGCATTTCTGAGCTTCTCAAGTTTCATTCATCCAACTGAAAAAAAAAAACATTGTCTCTAGCTTCTGCCCACTTTGCTGCCTGCAGTGCTAGGCAGTCAAAATGTGCATATTCTTTCCTGCTTTCAGCCCATTCTCCCCTTCTCGCTTGCTGTCGGTCAGTTTCACAGGATTTGTCTTTCTTCTGTTTTTATAAAAGCTGTGACAGTCCTCAGACACACAGAGCCACAGAAAGGGAAATGGGAAGGTAAAGCAGTATCTTCTACCACTGATAATCAAAGGGAAGGTAAAGCAGGGCTTTCTGTACCACACAGTAAGAGCTTCTTCCTCTTGAGAAGGAAGCAAGTCCATTTCTAGTACCAGGCACACATCCTCTAACTAACAAAGTTTGTGAGAGTAGAGCATCTGATGAATAGTCCCCTTTCCCTCCACAATAATAAAGACAGGTCCTTGCAGCAAAGGACAGACTGCATAAAACAGACTGCCCCAAACCTGTGTCAACACCTCTACTGGGAACACGAGAAGAATTAGCCATTTTGAATGGTGCTTTAAAGTCTGTGGCTCAAAAGTTTGACAGAAGTATAAAGTACCATCGCAGTAGCCATTATTTGTATATGAACACAATTCAGAGTAGCAGGACAAGAGCAGAGGTAACAAGTGATCTGAAGAGAAGGTAGAGGGACAAGAGCTTTTATTCCTAAAATACTACTCTGATTTCTGGCTCCCACTGCAGGCCTGATCTGTTCCCTCTGAGCAAACATTGTCACAACTGTTTTCCCATTCCTTTACTGTCAGTTTGAGAAAAGAATGAAAGGTTGAATATATTCTAATGTGGTTTTTAAATCACTGATACATGGACAAATGTAGAATATTCTTCTCTGATGGATTCTTAAACATTTCTTATCTTCATGGCATCTTTACTCACTGCTTAGTTCTATTCTTTCACACAACTGAGAAAGTAGCTTTTAAAAAAAGGGATAAAAAGGAAAGAAAAAAAAAAAAAAAAAGGAAAGTAAAAAAGGGGTAAAAAAAGGAAGAGAAGAAGCACCAAGCTGGGAGAGGAAAGCAATCAGTCAAATCTGTTCGGGGTTTTCTGCAATATAAATAACAAATATTTCAACTTACTACAGCACATTTCTGCAAATTGTCCCTCTCTAATGCCTTGCTTGAATGTTGCTTTGGCATCTTCATTACTGGGGTTGGATGAACATTTTCATCACTCACTTGAAATGTGCACTGATGTGTCATTAATTAGTATTAATCACAAAATTGCTATACAAGTGCAAAGACTGCAGGGACCTACATATGCCTCATTAAGCTAATATATCTTAAGGAATTGACTGGACATTCAAACATGTTAGATACTGAACCCAAGAGGAGTAAGTAATTAAAACACAGCTAACTTAGTGCCAAGTGTACTATACGGAGGGAATACCAGGAACTGCGCAGAGTAGTTTGCACTGTTTATAAAAACTTAGCAAGTACTATTATTATTACTATTTTTCTTACATTACACAGCTCATGACCCTAATTCTAAGAAGACAGATGCATTTTTCTTCTGTAATGCCAGGCATTAGCGAAATTAAACACAAGAAGCAGCCACTGCCACTGTGGCATGCAAAGAGGACACCACAAATGAAAACTCTGCTTGTTGCTTAAACAAATGCTTTCTGATGGAAAAAGGAGAGTTAATCAAAGGAGATATATCTGTGAAAGCAATACTATGCTAAATGTCCTATATTTTTCTAATATTTGCCTAAAGAGACACAGAACTGAAAATCAAGTAGCAATAAAGACCATAGTGTAGAAATGAGTCATTGTATCAGCACAATAAATAGTCCAAACACCGAGGCAATCTTAGTTATCATGTGTGTGTGTTAGTTATCACGTATTAGCGCTGAATCTGTAACTGTTTACATTTTAGTTAAAATGAGAACATCCACAGAGAGGGACCACAGATGTTCCTCCCAGGAATCAACCCTAAAGCTGTGAAATTCTAAAGCTGCTGCAACTGTATTGTAGGAATACAGACATTATATCCCATGGTGCATAGCCTTGGTATCTTTCATTAAATTGCAAGATGTTTTGGTGGTGTGTTGGAAGAGGACTCAGAACTCATGATGGAAGTTGCGTGAGGGACAGAAGATGTCTGCTGCTTCCAATCCAACCCATTCTATGTAGGTTTAGCAATAGCTTCAATTCCTATTGCTGGAGTAAATACTTAAATGTGAACAGCAATACGTGGGTTGCATATTGCATAGACATCTGCATATCTGAGTTTGCAAGGGAGAGCAACACACAGGCAGAAAATCGCATTTACTTTGTGATTTCCTCTGTAATATTTTTCTTGGACCTCAGCATACAGAGCTGGCAATGCAATGCTCTGTTCTGGAAGGGGTCCTCTAAAATATCAAGTCAATCTCAGCTACTGTAATTAACCATGATCATTCACGGATCAATCTTAATACCTTAAGTTTATTATCAAGCTTCATTAGAAATCTGTTCTTGCATCTGAAGATTAGAACCTTTCTTTTAATTTGTTCCTAAATATATTTGTGGCCCTTTGCTCCTGTATAAAGATGGTCTGTGTCTAATGCAACAATTCTCTTTCCATGGTGTTTATCCACTGATGTAGTTTGAAAAATTTTTCCTATGTTTTCACTTGACTGTATTTTAGAATACATCTATTTAGTTTTCCCTGCCCTGATCATGTGAAAATTAAATAAAAATACAGAATAAAAGGAAAATGTTGATGCTTTTGCTTTATCTTCTAATCAAAACAGTTCAGATATCACTTGATGCTGCTCTTCTTGTTTTGTTCACACTAAGTCATCCATTTTCTATCCAACTGTGTTTCCCATCATGTTAGCCTTGTCATAATTGACTGAAGAACTGATGTCACCACTTCATGGTCCTTGGGTGTAAAGGCAAAGAAAGGGCAAAACAAAGACAGAAGGAGGAACTGGTCATCCTGTTGAAGAATCAAGTGACACTGGTGTGTGTCCTGTGAATTTTATAACTCATACTAGCATCAAATTAGCATCCCAGCCAACTGCTTTACATAACAGCAGTGGCTTTTTCCTTCTGCAGTGGACAACTGGCAGCACTAAAATGACAGCATGGCAGCACTTCTGAGGGAAGTGGCTGGACTAAAAGCTCATGAAAAGTGTGCTGATAGTGGTCTCAGAAAAAGCACAGGCCAAGTGGTGCTATAAAGGCATAATTTTGTTCAGGCATTTCCAAGATTTGCTGGCTAGGAAAAGCAAACCACGTTCCACAATGGCAGATGGAAATGAAATTACTCTTGCATAGGCTTGAGAAATCTTCTTCAGCCTGTTTTGTCTTTTGCCAATGTGTAGCCAGTTTAACTGGATGGCAGTTGCAGGTTGGCTGCAAAGGACCTGTTTAGCAAGACCACAGAAGCCTTTCTCCTGATTTAGCCAGCACTGGAATCTCTATTAGTAATGAGTGGGTTTTAGAATGCAGAATATTCACAAGAACACCATTCTGCTGTGTTAATCAGAGGCTCCTGTTGGATTCAACTGCATTGCCTCAGTAAATACTTCCTGCCAGTGACGTTGGCTCTTCCCAGATAAGCAGTTCAGTAAACTCCAACAGCAATGCTAGGGATATCTGACAGATAATCTATGCAAAAGCTGTGTGACTATAGAGATACAATAAGCATTCTCTATAGTCAGTCTCCCAGAATCATCGAATCATAGAATGGTTTAGGTTGGAAGAGACTTCAAAGGTCATCTAGCTCCAACCCCCTGCCATAGATAGGGACACCTCCCACTAGAACAGGTTGCTCAAGGCCTCATCCCAAAAAGACACTTCAGAAGGAATATTAAATCAGCTAACAATCAACTCCAGGCCAATACCGATTTCAGTGTCATGGAAAGCACGGACAGCAAGCTACAAATGATGCTTTCAAATAATTATAAAATGCAGTTAAATCTATGCTGGCTTTTTCCACAACTTGAGAAACCAATGAAATTACGGCACCTAATAAAATGACTAACAGAATCTTCCTACTTAAGTGATTTGAACTCTTCAGATGTGTTGAAGCTGTTAGGGATGCTCATGGGGTACAAAAGCGTGGTCAGAATTACCATGTTTGCAAGTGTGATCTAAAAAAATATCTATAAAATCAGGTTGTTCCATTTTCATTTTGTTTTCTTCATATTTCTCCAAGAGTGCACATACTGCTGAGGTGAACTGCCGCATGGTTATAATCAGGGTCCTTCTGGCAGATACTAACTTTCTTCATACTTCTGAGGTATGTAAGGAGCAAGAGGGCAGGAAATGGCATTTTATTTTTGCTAACTTGATCAGCTTTAACTTACAGATTTTAATTCTGATCTAATGGTGCTTTGGAAGATAAAGTTTGACCTTTATGAGGCTTCTCTACCATTCCAGGGAAAACTGCTTGGCGTATGCATTAAACTGCTGAAGGGGAACCTCATGCAGCTTAAATGCCAAGTGAACATGTGAAATACCAGGTTTTAAAGTGGAGTTTACACAGCTGCCATGCTGGTTTAACAGGGAGCAACTGCAGCCACAGCTCTGAATAATAGGAATAAAGAACTTTGGATGGAAATTGCCTTTCTGATCTTTGGCAGAATCCACCAGTAATGCACTTTGCCTTAACTTTGGCTCTCCAGCCCATTCATTCTTTCTATTTTATTTTTTTTCTCTTATTCCCTTATTCTCTTTATGTTCTGTGTATTTTCTTTAATAAAATTGTTAAACTACATTGCATTTTTGCAAATATTAAAGTAAGATTCAATATCCGAGTCAGTTACAATGGCCAGTGCTGTTAAGGAGGATAAAAAATGCTTTTATAATTGTATAGTCCCCTGTAATCCAGGAGGAAGCAGTAAGGAACCTGCTCTGAGTCACTTGGATCCTCACAAGTCTATGGGACCAGTTGGGATCCATCCTAGGGTGCTGAGAGAACTGGCAGATGAGCTGGCCAAGTCACTCTCCATCATTCATCAACAGTCCTGGCTCACTGGAGAGGTCCCTGGAGACTCTGAAGTGTGTGAAGAAGCTGGTCAATGTGATGCCCATCCACAAGAAAGGCTGGAAAGAGGAATCAGGAAATTACAGACCTGTCAGCCTGATCTCAGTGCCAGGCAAAGTTATGGAACAGGTCATCTTGAGTGCCACCACAAAATGCCCACAGGATGGTCAAGGGATCAGGTCCAGCCAGCATGAGTTTAGGAAGGGCAGGTCCTGCTTGACCAGCCTTGTCTCCTTTTATGATCAGGTTACCCTCCTGGTGAATGCAGGACAGGCTGTGAATGTAGTCTACCTGGACTTCAGCAAAGCCTTTGACACCGTCTGCCACAACAAGTTCCTCGCAAAGCTGGCAGCCACTGGCATCCTGGCCTGGATCAGGAACAGCGTGGCCAGTAGGACAAGGGAGGTTACTCTTCCCCTCTACTCAGCACTGGTCGGACCACACTTTGTGTCCTCTGTCCAGTTTTGGACTCCTCAATTCAAGAGAAATTTTGAGGTACCAGAAGGTGTCCAGAGAAAGACACCAAGGCTGGTGAGGGGCCTGGAGCACAGACCTGTGAGGAGAGGTTGAGGGAGCTGGGTTTGTTTAGCCTGGAAAAGAGAAGGCTCAGGGGTGACCTCTTTGCTGTCTACCACTGCCTGAAAGGAGGTTGCAAGCAGGTGGGGGTCAGTCTCTTCTCCCAGGCAACCAACAACAGAACAAGGGGACACAGTCTCAAGTTGTGCCAGGGGAGGGATAAGCTGGATGTTAGGAGGAAGTTCTTCACAGAGAGAGTGATTGGCATTGGCACGGGTTGCCCAGGGAGGTGGTGGAGTCGCCATCCCTGGAGGTGTTCAATTAAAGACTGAATGAGACACTTAGTGCCATGGTCCAGTTGATTGGATAGGGCTGGGTGATAGTTGGACTGGATGATCTTGGAGGTCTCTTCCAATCTGGTTGATTCTATGATTCTATGATAAGGATTTCAGCTCCACCATCAAGTTGAGATGCTTATCTTGTAATTTGATTCATTATATAGGAAGAACTGCAAAACATTTCCACCAAAATCAGTGTTTATTTGTTTTGTTGTCAGCATTTGTAGATTCAGATCAAACAATTACATGGTTTGTAACAAATACAAAATTGTAGTTTCAGATCATGCAAGTGAATGTTTTGTAACACATACACAAAATACTGTGGATGATAAATATTAACAACCCCCAAACTATTTCCTAGCAGCTGTCATAGAAGTTAGAGAATGTTTGTTGTTAATATATTAAATATTTGTCTCTAAACATCAGAACTCCATTTTGTGCCTTGAACGATACTTTTCTTATTTCTTTTGATGAACTTTGCATGCTGTTGCCTTCATTTTTTTCATTCTTTTGGAGTTAAAATGCATTTTAAAAGCTAAATGAGTCCTTCTACCATGATTAGATTCTGAGATGTGTCAGTATGGACTTCTTACAATCTTTGTAGAGGTTTAAGGCATGGAATACCAGAGAAGGGACCAGCAAGACTTTCCCCCTGTAATCTATGGCACAAGGCAAAATGATGCCTCAAGATAAATTTTAATGTCTCAGGTTAGGCAAAAATCTTGTTACTTTCTGGACCTGATTAATTTATCTTACATCAGTGAGGCTCTGAAGATGCTCAGAATCTCTGAAAATTAAGCCAAATAAATGGTGCTTTCTAGATGTATACTGAGCAGACAAAGCAAATGAAAAGAAGACTTCACCTGAGATTCACAGTTCCAAAACCAAACCGTGCAACCTGAAATGTTAAGATGTCTGTGAAGAGCATAGTGTAAATCCACAAGGAGACAGAAACTGAGCAGAAGGTTTTTGTTACTGCTGACAAGAAAAGAAACAACCCATTGTGCCTGGAGGTAAGCAAATGCTGTAGGGTAAATACCTGTTTCTGTAGTGAGTCTGTAGGCTTTACATACCAGATTGATTGATTTCAATCAATGTGACTCAATAGAGACTAAATCGGTCAGACTTTGGGTCAAATATATGCATTTGTCTCATATTTCCTCATTTGAAAACAGCTGATTCTAAACCAAAGCTTTGGAGCTGTACTTTTAAGAGATCGTTTCACAACAAAGAAGAAAGAGGAAAACATTCAGATTTGAGACATGTTTTCCTTAAAGGATTATTCTCTGTTTGATTCCTTCCCATGTCTGTTTATAGAATCATTTTAGCTGGAAAAGGACCTTTAATATCATCAAGTCCAACCATTGCCTAACTTATTGGGCAACCATAGAATCATAGAATGGTTTAGGTTGGAACCAACCTTAGATCATCTAATCCAACCTCTCTGCCATGGGCAGGGATGCCTCTCAACTAGACTCAGCTGCTCAAGGCCTTATCCAGCCTAGACTTGAACATCCCCAGGGAGGAAGCATCTCAAACCTCTCTGGGAAGCCTATTCCAGACTCCCTTACGGAAAGTCCCTTTGCAGCCTTCCTGTAGGATCTCTTCAGGTATTGGAAGGCAGCTATAAGATCATTCCTGAGTCTCCTCCAAACTGAACAATTCCAGCTCCTTGAGCCTATCCTCATGGCAGAGGTGCTGCAGTCTCTTGATCATCTTTGTGGCCCTCCTCTGGACACACTCCAACAGTTCCGTGTCCTTCTTACACTGGGACACCAGAACTAGATGCAACATCTGAGGTGTGGTCTCAGAGTAAAGGGGCAGAATCCTCTCTTTTGTCCTGCTGACCACACTCCTCTTGAGGCAGCCCATGGAATATGTATTCAGTTCTTCTTGTACTTACACATATAGACACATTCTGGTAAACTGGAGTGACTGCCCTTGTGGTAAAATAAGACTTTAACAAATGGTTTCTATTTTTTTTACTTCAGAGGGCAAATATCTAAATTTGGTGTACAAAAATATCAGTAACATATTGAGTCTTTCATGCATATGCTTAATTGAAACGAAGCTGAGACCATCAAAGTAAGATATTTCAGCTTTTGCAGAAAACATTGATGAGATCAGATTTCCTTGTGTTCTTGAAATATAACTATACAGAACTGTAACAAGTGCAATGACTATCTGAATTAATTTCTTCTCATTCCTGGTGGTAGCTCAATTTTTGTTTCAAGTCATAGTGACAAAAATTTACAGAAATATTGACATTTTTAGGGACATCGATGGTGTCATCAATTTCAAGTTGTGACAGCAATGTGTCCTTATGGTGCAAGGGAGCCAATGACATCCTGGGGTGCCTCAAGAGGAATGTATCAAGCAGGTCTAGGCAGGTTCTCCTCTCTCTCTACTCTGAGACCACACCTGGAATAGTGTCCAGTTTTAGGCTCTGCACTTCTAGAAAGACAGGGATGTGCTACAGAGAGTCCAATGGAGAGCTGTGAGGATGATGAAGGGTCTAGAACATCTATCCTGTGGAGAAAGACTGAGAGACTTCGGGCTGTTTAGTTTGGCTGAAGGGGATCTTATCAACATCTATAGATAGATGAGGGGTGCATATCAGGATGAAGGTGCCAGGTTTTTTTCAGTTGTGCCTGGTGATAGGACAAGGAACAATGGGTGCAAACTGGAACACAGGATGTTCAATGTGAGGAGACACTGCCTTATGATGATAGAGCACTGGAACAGGCTGCCCAGAGAGGCTGTGGAATCTCCTTCTCTGGAGATATTCAAAATGTACCTGGGTGTGTTCCTGTGAGGCCTGCCCTAGGCAGTCCTGCTCTGGCAGTGTGGTTGGACTCACCCCTGGAGATCCCTTCCAATGCCTACCATTTTGTGATTCTGTGAAGCTGGTTAGTCATGTCAGTAAGATGTCCCACACTGAAGGGTGATACCTTACTTTAAGAAAGGTTAGGAAAACCACACCTCTCAAAACCTCTAATTCAAGAAATAAAAAAGTTCTTCACAAAAAGCAAAATTACAAAGCTACATCAGTGTGACAGGGTACAGAAGCTTAATCCACAACTTAGTGACATGATTTGGAAATATTTTCATTTACTTCAATATGAGTTTGGATCAGACCCATTTTGCTGAACTATCCAAACAATTTCTGTGCCTTTGAACTGCTTCATACCGTAACTGCAACAACATCAACCCCTTTGATTTATATAGTTTCTTCTGACTTAATTCAGCAGGTATCCAGAGTCTATCTCCCATGTCATCACTTCTTTGATCTGTGTGTCCTGGTTATGTACAAGTACAGTGAAAAATAACCGTAGTTTAAATTGACAGACATTACAAAGATTATCACAGACTTCAGGAGCAATAGAATGTACAGATCCCCACTCTACCTTCTGTTAAAGACAGACTGGTTTTGACCTAATGAAATTACATTTGTCACTCTCGAGTCACCTTTTTTTATCATCATCATCTTCTACACTACCATTATCTGTACAGCTGATGTCACTAAGTTTGAATTATTCTTCAATCACTCTAGCAAGAGACTGAGATGAATGCAATCAATACTCTCTTCCTTATAGGTGAAATGAATTTAGGAGAGTGTAACAGTAGTAGATCTTCCTTTCTTTGTCCAGCTCTACACGTCAATAGATTCTGCTTGACATTAGAATTAACAGATCTTAATTTGTGTGCAACAACTTCTTCTGACGTAATAAAATGTTTCAGTCTTTGATCTCAAGTCTGCGCCATGGTCTGGGCATTTTCACCCACTGCCAATATCACTAACTGAAAAACCAAAATATAGAATTAAAAAAGATATATTCCAACTGCACCACTTAGAGTTTGATGACTAAACAAGAGTTCTTTTGATTGTATTTTAAGAAATACCATATTCAGTTAATTGAGATTCAAGTTTAAACAAAATATTTTCATAGAATTTTGTTTACTCTGAAGGAAAACACCAGTACTTTTTTTTTTTTTTTCCTGGATGAAAAGATGCCAGCTGGAGCAAACTGATCGGCCCCAAAAAGAGAACATTTGTACATCTGGAGCCTGAATGTTATCAAGCTGCTTGGTTTTGATTGACATTATAGCAGTCATGGTAGTGGAAGGTGATCAATAATACTTCCTCTGTGAGAGTGCAAATGGTATCATCCAAGAGTGACTGGCAAATGAAAATACTCAGAAGTTCTGCTCAGTTTGGGTAAGCATCCAAGATGGTTTTTCTAATTCCCTAACTTGTCAGGCTCTCCAAATTTCAGACAAAACTAGAGTTGATCAGTGCCTTGCTTGGGGCGTTCAGTATCACTTTGGTGTTTCCAAAGCAGGAAGTGTGATAATGAACAAGAGCAGCTTTTGAAATCAATGGCTCTTAAACCATTAAAAGATTTAGTTTGGGATGAGAATGCAACTTCTGCTATTTACTTTGAGTATTGTTCCTCTACATCAGGTCCAATTTGTGGTGTGGCTAATAAACAGAACAGCTAGTATTGTTACTCGTGTTGACACATGCAGCCATGTACAAAACACAGATTAGGCAACAATTTTACGTTTCTGCATGATCTTAATCCAACTGCAGTGGAGACAGGTTTCCCTGACAATGAGTAAGACAGAGCCCCTTTTTGTAGCCAAAAGATCTTTATTTCAGATCAATGCAGGAGTACACCTGGAGCGAGAAGCTTAAAAAAATTTTAAAAGACTATAAGCACACATGAGATAACTTGAAGAGACAATAGGGGCACTTAAGAGAGTAAGATGGATGCACCGAAGGTGCAGAACACAAGCAAGATTTTAAGTATGAAAGTATGAAGATATGGAGGCTATAGTTATAGACTGTTGTCCTGGTTTTGCTGGAGTAGAATTCTAGGCCAGCCACAGGCTGGAGGCCGTTAGCACTTTGAAGTGAAACATGGCAACTAACTTGAACTGGCTTCGCCTGTATCCCACCCCACACACATCAGGCTCAATGTAAAGGGGAAAGTTTGTCAAGGAGAGGGAGCTTTGTGCTTGGGTTCTTTCTGGCTCTGCTTGTCTTCCTTCTCCTGAGGACTACATTTTTGTTTAGTGTGACTGCTGTACCTTTGCTGAGCTAATATAACTTTGTATACTTTATTTTGGTATTAGTTTTTTTGTTTCATTGAATCTGTGTTTACTTCAGCCCTTGGGTCTTCCTTTTTCCCAGTTCTGTGGGGAAGGGTCATCAGATGACAGAACAACTGCTGGAGTTTAGTCCCAGATATGGGCTAAACATAGACAACTATGAAATGCTGTAAGCAATGTTTTGATGTATTTTTGCTAGGTAGTAGGAGTGCTGTGCCCTAGAGCTGAAACAATAAGGTTCAGTAATTTCGAGAAGTGAGTTGTTGTTGGTTGGGGGTTTTGTCTTCTTCTTTTTTTTTCTTTTTTTTTCTTTTTTTTTTATTTTTTATTGTGCTTTTGGAGTATTTAATGCCTCACTAGACCCAGAAAACCCCAGGGTCCCATGCTCATTTCAATTCAATTAAGATATACAGGCTGTGCAAAATATACATCGATAGGGAGCCACATTTTCAAAATAACTGCTTATCCATGCACTTTTTAGCTCATTATAACAGACTCATGGAATCCAACTTTAAATAAAGGCTGTTGGTGGACTAAATTACAACATGGTATCAAGAGACTTTATGAACTAGATATATTCTATTTTATTAAGCTTTCATTATATATAGTGTGAGTCAGCAAAGCACTGTTTCAGCTAACTTGGTCTAAATCTTGTAGGCAAATAATTTCCATCTAGGGCACTCTGTAAATTACCTGTAGGTTTTGGCCCTCTCCCTGTTAAAACACACTTGACAAAGTGTCTGTGTCTCAGACATTTTGAATCTCTTTCCAGAATGCCTGCCAAGCACTTTGAGGAGACAGCACCATCCTTGCTTCCATGCTGTATGGCATCATCCTTCCATGGCAATATCTTTTGATGCAAACATACTACTTCCACACGGCTTTATTCTCAAGATTATAAGGATTTTTTTTTTTTCAATTCAAAATACAAAAGTAGGTTCTTTCTCTTGTAACATTATTTACTGTGGTTTGAGATGAAGATGAGGACCTTGTCCCTAAATCATTTCACAGCAGTGTCACGGACTCATTGTTTCTTCCCTTACACATTGCCTGACTGTCCAAGGGGCTGTCACACAACACACGGATTGGTTTAGGTTATAAACATACTGGTGTATGTCAAAAAGGTTAAAAAAGTTCCAATTTCCATGGTAGCAACTCAGCACTCTTTTATGTTTCTGCCTCTGTCAGAAGCTTGAAATCAGCCAAGGTTTGCCAGGTGTGGGGAGGCTTGTCAGGGAATGACAGCACATTTCCTCAGGCAACCAAAAAATTAGTTTCTAATGTGGTTTTATAGTTCTCTTCCCCCACCGCTTCTTCTCCAGCAATGAGCAGGCCTTAGCTATCAACACCACAAATAACATTTGTGATGTGCAGATCTGCTGCTCAGCTGCCCCTCTGTCAAAATGGACTAAACCCTTCCTAATCTATAGAGAGAATCCCTGTCAGTGTCCACACTGTAACAGGCTAGATGAAAGAACTGCAGCCTGGGGAAGCTCTTTTATCATTATGTGAATTTTCTCTACCTAGGTCCATATCATTTAGGTAGGGGAGGTGTCTCCTGGAGCCACCTGGGTTGGAGGTCCCTTCAGGAAAGCAGCATGGCTGTTCCGTTGTGAAAGGGTAATTAATAAATGTGAAATGGTATTTTTCAATTTTTAATATTGTTTATTAGTGTTCAATAATCAGAACTCTCGCCACCTCAATCACTAATTTTAATAATAATCAGTACTTTGCATCGGTCATGGAAACTTTATACAAGCTGTAACAGGATTTAGAAGTAACTAGTAATAATATATAACATTAATTGAACTCAATTGAACTGGAAGAGAAGGTTGCTGCAGTTAGTGTACCACTTGCTGCTTGCCCACTAGATGGACTCAAGGAGCTCCTTTCTGCTTATGGCAGAAGCCAACTGGTGAAGTACAAGAGGTTTAAGTATTCACTAACAAAATTATCTCCCGACTTGCAGGGCTAGCTACAGATTCAGACAGTATCCAAATGCTTTCAGGGAATTCTTGCCATCCACTGAAAATCTGGTTCTCCCTGGGCTGCTGGGGAAAGAAGGAAGACAATCTCTGACCTGGTCCTGGTCTCCTCTGGATGATCTGTGTATCTCCAGGACTTCCTATCTTGGCAGGAGACCTTTAGGTGCAGGCAGGATGTCCTGCAACATGCAGTCTTGGCACAATGCCATGCTGGGTATGTAAGCCAATGGCGTGGAGGCATTTAGAGCCTGTTCCTGGTAAGCTCTTGGAAGGCAGTTTCCAGGTAGTTCAGGATATGAGGCAGCATGAATACAACAGCAGAGAGCATGGGTACAACGGGCAGAGCACATATATAATGGCAGAGCACATGTGCTCCCTGCTCATCTCCTTTTATCAATAGAACTTGAGACCAATGGGCCTTTGGACACAGAATAGCCAATCAGAATGGCAGTTAGCCAAGCTTGACCATCTTAGGTGAAGCCATAGGCTTGCTTTACCCTTTGTAGGGCAGAACACAGGCCTTGCACAGGGCATACACATGCTGAGCCCATGTACCTTGTTTACCACAGGATGCAAATGGCCAGGGTCCTCAGACTCAGTGGCTCCAGGTTCTTTGTCCTCTTTCCCACGGTTGCCTCTCCCCATAGCAGGAGGAGGGTGAGCAGGAGAACATGTCTAGACAAACCAGGACATGCACGAGCCATTCCAGCCTGCTTAGGCCTCCCAGTACATGTTCCCAGAGAGGTGAGGCCACTGATGTGGGCAGGAGGCGCCAGCAGGGGACAGAAGGCCGTGAGTGGCTGTTCCCAGCGTAGCAGGGCAGCCCTGCTCCAGGGCAGTGGGGCTTGAGGGACAGGACACAGAGCCGCTCACGGTGGGGATGTGGGAAGAGCAGGGAGGGCTCCGAGGACACCCTGGTGTTGGGGTGCCTGGGGAAGGGCCCTGTCGGGGTGTCCACAGAGCAGCTTTCAGCTCTGTCCTGAGCTCTGGTAGAGTACCGTGTTGGGTAAGCTTTATGCCAGGAGTGCAGGCAGGTCCTGACGCGGAGGCCTACCTGGGGCCCGGCTGCCAGCGCGACCTGAGGTCAGTGTGAAAACAGCCACAAGCGCTGCACAAAGGCAGCACAGTGGCAGACTGAGGGCAAATGGCAGTTCCAGAGAGAGCTGCCAGCTGGCCTGGGTTCCTTTCCCAGGTGGTTTGAGCAACTGTATCTTGACTTAAAGGAACTGGTGGGGAAAGTAGAGAACACTGTCTGTCCTGGTGGGATGGACCTGCTGTGGCCCACTGAGGTACCCACAACTTCTGGGGGCTTTTTTTGCCTCCTGGGAACAGAAAACACAATACAAATGCAGCTTGAAAGCAGAATAAGGTTTCTTAAAGACACAGTTTACCTATTGCAAATGCACCCAAACTGTTGATAATGGAATTTATTTCCTTTTGAGAGGAAAAAGAAAAATGTAGATGAATGATTTAATGTTAATGCAACTCTTAGAGGGCCCAAAGAATGGACTATCTTGTACTGTTAGCTTTTAAAATTTCCCTTTAGAAACATAATGCTGTAGGTGACAGTGGAGGTTGTACTTGGTTCAACTCCCTTGAACTGTAATAACTGCAAAATGTATTTTTCTGCTACTATGTCTTTTATAGTAGCAGCCTTCGTGTTTGTACTCATCAGTGTTCTCATGATGAAGGACTTTGAGACACCCCCATTATAAATAATGACAGGACTTGATTCACCTTTGAAGCAGATGGGAAAACTGCAGTCAATTTCTTGCAGTATTTGATTATATTGTAAAGCATGTGTAAAACTCTGGTTTTAAATCTGCGCTGCTCTGAAAGTTGTAGCAAGAGGTAAAGTGAAATCATCAGTCTCAACAATATGTAGTTATTTCTTTAACTACGGGGTAAAAGAATGAAGAATGTTACTTGGTGATTCTGATTTGCTCTCTGCCGTCTTTTACAATCTCTTCTGTAACACAAGTTGCTGCTAGAATCCAGGCAGCTAAAGTTAACTCCAGCCTTGAAGTGATATGTGCCAGCATCAGAAAAGCAGTGCCCTGAGAATCAGTCAGTATGGTGTAATATGCAAAACAAGCATGGAAATGTATACATGCTAACAAATCTAAGTTCTCCGAACTTTTTCTGCAGCCTCAGCCTACTCACTGGTGGATTGAGGACCAGTAAAGGCCTTGACTTGGTGTAAGCACTGCTCAGAAGAAACTGAAACATCCCTGAATTATCAACACAGTTTTCAGCACAACATAGCTCCATACTAGCTGCAACAACTCTGCTGCAGTGTATCTGCCCTTTCAGGTGAGTTTTTTGATTGCGACTTTTCCTATCTAGATTTCATAATTTATATTAATCATTTCCCATCTCCATTCTTAAGATGAGATGAAATAAGTGACTGCATTGCTAAATTCAGATCAAAGGGAGCCACTGTTTTCTTTTTTTTGGTTGCAAATCTAAATGATGAGATCAAAAAGATACTTATTCTATGTTAATTTCAGCGTCTCTTTTGAGAAGACAATGTTCTCTATTCAAGAAAAGAAAAGAAAAGAAAAGAAAAGAAAAGAAAAGAAAAGAAAAGAAAAGAAAAGAAAAGAAAAGAAAAGAAAAGAAAAGACGCTGTCTGTGCATAAAATATTTTGTGTCATTTTGCGTATAGAGAAAAATCCTTCTATTAATTCCTGGTGATCTACTGAAAGTGAAAAAGCAAACACAATTTAGTCCTGCAGGATATCTTTTTCTTTTATATGGATACAGACACTTGGGTATGTTTTCTTTTAAAGAGAGCTGCAAAAGCTTCCTGTCATCTTTACATGGCCAAATTTTTGTGATTGCTTTTTCACTNTTACATGGCCAAATTTTTGTGATTGTGTGAAACTAGTTCACTTCTGTACAGACATCTCTTCAGCTAAAGACCAGAAATCCTGTATATTTGTCACTGTTGTAAATCTGCTGTTGTAGGTCCAGTTACTTGACCAGGAGTAGTTTACTGAGTTACTCATTTTGGATCAGAAGATTCTGTCCCAGAGAAAGGAACACAGGAGAGAATGAAAACTTTAAAGGCAGAATATTTTTTGCTCCTAGCTAATAGATAAGTCTTTCAAACAGCGTCAGAGCTAACGCAAAAGGTTTTCTCTAGCCATGATGAGGAATACACTGCCTTTTCCACAGCCCAGTCCTTTTAGCTGTGTTTATCTGTTATCAAAATATGGAATCATTAGGGATTTGAAAGTGCACGACGAGAAGTATATCAGAAAATGCAACAATACTTGTGTATTTCAGAAATGTGATGTTGTGAAAGGAGAGCAGCGTGCACAAGCATATCTGACTCACTTTCCTGTGTCAGTTTGCTTGCTCTTAAGCATCTCATTATGCTCACTGCTTATCTGTGGGACTTCACCTGCTATGCCATTTGATCAGCCACATCACTGTCATGGTGACAGTTAGGTCTATGCCTTCTGTGTATATTATCATGACAGAAAAGTGGATTATTTGCTTTGGTATTTTTCTCTTGTTCCAGATGAGAAAGCATATATAATCTACCTTCCATTCTATTGTCTTCAACATTACAAGGCACATGTAATCTGAAACTTGAAGTAGGGAATCTACACGCTGAAATGATAGCATCTCTTCAGTAAGAGTAGTGCCTCCTGACTTCAGGATGAAGAGAATGCCAACAGGCCTGCAATAAAAAACAAGATAAATAAGGAAGAAAATAAATATCATCTAGTGATTAGAGTGAGTGAAGGCAGAGAAGCAATTCCTTCCAACCGATGCAAGAAATTTGAAATAGCAGAATACCAAACTCTAGGGGGTTTGAGTGCAGGCCAGTATTTCTTACAAGATTACACTTTCTAATGTGATTATCCATTCTGTTTAAGATTTTCCTACATGCAAAACCTTTGTTTCCTTAGGAAAACGGAAGTATAACCTTCCCACACAGAAATTGCAGAGAGACATTCCTGAGTATTGGGGATAGGGAAGGAAAGCTTTGATTACGTACAAAAAATACTTACCAAGACCTTCTGAGCCATGCTTCATTCCACAGTGAACTTGAAGGGCATTACAGAAAAAAGGAAAAAAATAAATTTTTTTTTAAACCCCAACAACGTCTAAAAATGGGTCTATAATGTAAACCTTGACAGACCTAAAAGCAAAGCAGGTGCAACTATAATTAAGAGTAGTGACCCTTCAGAGAAAAGCGTTGCCAGCAGGAAAATAAACTGGTTTTGTGCTGCTCACCTCGTTAAACAGGAAAGTTTGGGAAATGATTGGAGAAACAACATCCATCAGTATTTCTTTAGACATCAGTTGTAAGAGACAGCTGCCTGCTATGGGGCAAATACAGTGTATGTCCTGTTAAAAACAAGTTATTTTTTTTCTGAGAGTTGTGCTACAGGAGAGATAAACCCTTGAATTGACATCCTGACTGATTGTTGGGTTCTTTAATACAGTTTTTAATCATGTCATTTTCCCCCTTCCCCCTTCCCCCTTAAATGTTTGACATATGTAGTAGACTAGCTCAGGCAGATAAAAAAGTATTCAGACAGGTTGAGCTTCCCATGGTCTCTGCTGTGTGGTGGATGTGTAGGATGCATTCACAGTTCTGTATGCATGATCTCCCCTCCTTTTTCCCTTTACATTTCAGAATGGCAGTGTAACTGTGTCTGACCTTGGCTGTTTCGATATCCTGGGTTACTGCAGCCTGCTGAAGCTGGG